>CAUYQV010126611.1:0-21864 GCA_963574575.1 Galagoides demidoff | reverse complement strand
AACAATGATGGCTGCAACCGAAAATGGCCGGGTGTTGTGGCGGGCGCCTGTGGTCCCAGCTACTTGGGAGGCGGAGGCAGGAGACTCGCTTGAGCCCAGGAGTTGGAGGTTGCTATGAGCTGTGATGCCATGACACTCTACCCAGGGAGATAGCTTGAGGCTCCGTCTCAAAAAAAAAAAAAAAAGGTTAAATTGGAGGCCCTAGTGGTGTGAAAACCACACCAGCAAGGACCAGGCCGACATCCCTGTCCAGGCACAGGCCTCCTGGGCTGCCGCGGAAGAACTTGCTGCCGGTGGGCACTGTGGGGTGTCTGCTCCCTCCCAGCCGCTAGAGCCCCAAAGAAGGGCGTGGCTGAGGGAGCTGCCTGGACTAAGGGAAGGTTTACACTGCAGCAGCGCTAGCCTCCAGGTATAATAGTACCACACGAGCTATCTCAAAGTCACAGGACGGAAAGTTTTGCATATCACATCAAAATGCTCAAATCACACAATTTATTGCAGCAGTTTTAAAACTTACAGAAGAACCAAGGGGATAGGATATGCGCTGCACACACCCAAAGGCAAAGCCAAAGAGCCCCGCCCACCCAACCTCACAGTCACATCTTCAAAAAATAAAGTGCCTGCCACTAACGTGAATTCAAAACTAAGACACAGCTAGACTAGATGATCTCTGAATTCTTTCTGACAATAGCATTCTGTGTACAGATGAGATAGACATCACATAAATCTGTAAGTGAAGCATTATGGAATAATATACTGTCTATATTCAGGGTTTGATCGATTTCCGAAGGAATGAAAAAGGATTTAAAAAAGGTGATTCTTGAAACCATAGACTCTGTCTCTATCTATCAGCATAAGTGGAAGGTGAAAACTCCGTAAACGAGACATTATTTCTGGAATGACATAATTATCCACCAAACATTGTAAAAGACTCTAGCTTCTCAGAAATACTTTAAATCTATAATACATGGATGAAAGTGTCCTTTCAATTGATCCATGAAGTAAATTTGAAAGTGGTTTCATTTGTTGGCGGGGATTTTAAGAAATATATAACATCACATTTTTTTTCCATATTACAGGGTGTCCCAAAGTCGCCATACATAGGGGAAATAGTAAATTGTAGTTAAATGTACTTTTATTTACAAAATATTTATTATAGAATTTTATAAAATATTTACAAAATTCTACATGTTGGCCATCTCTTTCTACATACACAAAGTCTCTCCCCCTCGTGGTGAGCACGTTCCAAGATATCTGTTATGCAATTTTTCCTTTTGAAAGTTGGATCAAACAAATGTTCATATGCTTCAATAAACATATGATGATTGAATACAAAATTTATTTGTACTTCTAAATAGTTGCTTCTCATCCGATTGTATAGGAACATAATAAAACAATGTTTTAAATGCTTCAATTATAGCAACACAACCCATATTCTTTGATACTGTAAAGTGAATCACTAAGCTTTACAACAGATACAACTGTTGCATTTCCTTCTTACCTTGCCAAAAGATGGAAGAAAATAGTAGATTTTGAGAAAAGCACCAAATTAGAGTCTAAACAGAACTACAGAACTTCAGATCTGTATTATAACCGATTTTATTCAGATAATTTTCCTACCTATTCTTTACTGGCAGGTAAGCGAGCCACCTCAACTCTCCAAATAATTCTATCCTGTACTGGGCCCTTGCTTCCAACTCTCACCTTTCTTTCTCTTCCTTCTTCAAATGTACCTGCTCATGTTGTAATCTATGGGTCTCTGATAAGTGATTGGTTAGAGAATGAGATAAACTCAGTTCAGATGCTGAATATAATTTAGGCCAAGGTGTTGAGCAGGTGACAATTTAGGCTCATCTTTCACTCCTTGAGTGTTATTTTGACATTAGCCCTCAGTGGGATAAATCAAAAGAATGAAAAATAATCCAGAAGAGAAAATATTGATTTGTTTTTGTTTTTCTGGATTTAAGGTAAAATGGCTTTTGACAATGCTCAAGTCGGAAACAGAAACAGATGGCTTCTCTGCCTCTAAAATGAGGACGCTCATTTAAGAGGAGAGACCTGGAAATCAGCTGAGCAGGGTGGGATGCCCTGGGCCTTTGGTCTGCTCCCTAGAACTCAATCCTAATCAGGTCAAGTTATTTTTCTTCATTATTTTTTCTTATCTAAATGTTGGCCTACTATCACGCCAAGTTTTGTTTCTTCTTGCTGCGTGTTTTGGTAACATTTTTCTACGTTACTGTCCCCAGATGTCTTTCCCAGCCTGCCTAAGTCATCAAAGGCCAAGCCCAGATGAAGAAGAAATACCTACAAAACAACTTACAACAGCGTATCCTCCATGTGCTTCTTTTTATAATGGGAATTATGATGCTTTTCACACTGTTGTTGTAAGAAGAAAATAACATAAAAATATTTCAGAACAATAAAAATTACCATATATACATGTGCAAGAAATTATCGATTTTATCTTACATATAGCAAGCTATAATGTAAGATATGAAGACTAAAGTTTAAAAACGTATTAGAAATTTTTGTTAGGACAGGTGTGGTGGCTCATGCCTGTAATCCTTATATTCTGGGAGGCCTAAATGGGTACATTGCCTGAGCTCACAGGTTCGAGACCAGCCTGAACAAGAGTGAGACCCCATCTCTAAAAATAGCCAGGCATTGTGGGGGGCACCTGTGGTCCCAACTACTTGGGAGACTAAGGCAAGAGAATCGCTTGAGCCCAAGAGTTGAAGGTTGCTGTGAACTATGATACCACAGCACTCTAACAAGGGTGACAAAATGAGACTGTGTCTTTAAAAAAAAAAAAGGAAAAGAAATTTTTGTTAAATAAGATTTTGGCTGCTGTTCTCATACAAAAAGGTAATTCTGTGAGATTACCTTTGGTAATTACAAAAAGGTAATATCTGTGAGATATATATGCTAATCTGCTTCACTACAGTAACCATTTACCGTCTGTGTGTATCCCATAGCACCAGGCTAGAAACCTCAAATTACATTATAAAATTTACTTCATAAAAAATAAAAATGAACAAATTAAAAAGAAAAAAATTAAATTCCTCCCTCTTTGGAAGCATCCCCTCTCCTGGATTTGTGCTTCTTGGAGATCTTGTGATTATTCTGGCCTGGTTTTTGCACAGCTCTAGAATTGGAGAAATGGAAAAGGTGCTGTGTTTTTCCTTCAGCGAAGCTTTATTCTAAGTTTCTCATTGGTCTACTCTTTAGATAGATTTTATCGTGTCCACCTTTCTGTAACAAGTCTGTATTTTGCATATTCCACATATCGCCTTTTGCCCCAATAATACATACATGTATGTTTCACATATTAAACAGATACCTAGGATTACAGCCTTCTGGACAGTTTCCAAAGATAACTCACAGGTCTCGAACCTGTGAGCTCAGGCAATCCACCCACTTAGGTCTCTCAGAGTTTTTATCTCAGAAACTATTAAAAAATCACAATGATGTTACCCAATAATATTAATATATGTTGACTGGTTAAGAATTCGTGTATTTATCATGTATATACGTCCTTCTAAAGAAATAAACACAGTAATTCTAAAAGGGTAAATAACAAATCTGGAACATCTGTCACTAAAATGTGCTTGAGATATCAGAAAAATATAAACTATTTAAGACTTTGCATTTATCCAACACATTATTTTAAAACTTCTTGTAAGTGCTCTACACGGCGGCCAATACAAATTAGGGTATAATAAGCAAACATTCTAATTTACCTGTAGCAGAGAAACAGAGAGGAACTAATATAAATGGTATTTACTCTGCTGAAGATAACTAATAAACAGCTAGAACATCAGAGCAGAAATCAGTTGGCGTTGGCTTTCATTCTTATAACCAGAAGTTCTGAAGCTACTGTCATAATAGGAAAATAATAAATTCTTTGTTATTATCAGCTGTTATAAACTCTGCTTCTCTACTTTCTTGTTTCTCTAACCTGCCAGCCCTGCAAACTGACAGCCCTAGGATATTGCCACAGCTTTCTAACTCCATCTGTCCTCTCCTTCAATAAAATTCTGTTGGACTATTATTTTCCAAATCCAACTTTGCCCATTTACCATTCTCCCATGAAAGCATCATTAAGTCAGACTTGTTACAGCATTTAATATGAGATTTGTTTGGAATGATCACAGACTAGTCTTGCTAAAAAAAAAAAAAAAGTGGAAAATTTTTAATTTCCTAATTTCTCTGGTGGTCTTATGTGAGAACCGGAGTTTGTTTTGTGGTCGGCATGAGTAATCAAGGAATTATTAGGGCAGGATAAAGTGCCACTTGACACACACACCCCCAAAGAAAATGCCCAGAAGGTCTCAGGAACAGGCAAAATGAAGAAGCCCAACAGTCAGGCGAATGGCCTTCCACTTCCAGTGGTCCATGGCAGGCAGAGCCTTGGGAGAAGGCAGAAGGCAGAGGTGCGAGAGATGGATGGAGAGGAGATGGCAGATGAGCACAGAGCCCCAACCCAGAACGTCAGGTTCTATGTATCATGAGTAGGGTAAAGGGCTCAGAAATAAGATTCCAGCTCAAGAATAAATGAGTTATTAGGAAGGAAATCGTGGTAAGGACCACCTGGTGACAGTTAATTCAGACACTAGCCATGAAACAATGTGGCTTCATCCCAAGATCAAACCAAGTGTTCAGTTACCTAACCAGAAGAATGAAAATAGAAGGACCAAGAGCAGAGCCTTTGTGCTAAACGGTGCCAACCAGAGTCCTTTGCATAGAAACCTTTACTAAATCGAACATTCACTGTCAGTTTTTTTTTCAAAGGCCAAGACAAAGATCAGTGACTCGAACTGTCAGGACGGAGAACTCTGTCACCTGGGGCACCAGACTATTTCTCAGCCCTCCTGGCTGCCATAGATTAGCGAATCACCACTTCACAGTACTCATACCCGCAGAGCTGGGAAGGAGCCACAGAGCCTCACAGGACCATAGCCTCTATTTTATTAACTTTCTCCAGATCAATAGATAATAAAATTGTATTACTGTGCCACTGAGGACATTTACCTCTCCTGGCTTAGTGTTTTCAAGGTCGCTATGAAAGAAGAAGCGGGCTTGTACCTATCTATTCAAATTTCTGCCACCTTTTCGTTACTTCAACAAAGAACAGATGAAACATCAAAACCAGCCAGGAAAAAATAATATTATAGTTGTTCTTTAATTTATCTCAATTTTTCTTCTTCTAATTGAATTTTTTGCGTGTCTTCTTTCAGAATAAAATACAGTGTATTTTTAATTAGACAACTTTGTGATTAAAATGGGAAGTCTCTGGAAAAAAGGAGCTCTTTTGAAACTGCTTCAGGTTTCTAAGAGTAGAATGTGAACGTTTTAAAATAATAACTAAGAAAATGACATGAAGGCTATGTTAACCAGTTTGATGGAGGTGTTTCGGATTGTGTGTGAAAACCCCACACTGTACCCCAGAAGTGCATTAATGTACATGGTTACTATTCAATTAAAAAAAAAAAAAGTACCAATTCATGTGTTTCTATATGCCAAATCTATATTAACTCTTTTACATATATTACTACTTTCACCAAAACTAGACAGGTATTATTTATCTCCATTTTATAAATAGAAATATGAAAACCAGGATGACAGAATTGAAGTGACTAGCACAGTAAGTGGCAGAGCTAGGTTCCTAGTCAGTGGCTCTATGTTCTGTCCTTTTTTCTATATTGTTCTGCCCCAAAAGTTGATTTACTTACTGTGTGACAAAAGTAATAGCCTTTCCAGAGCGCCCAGCTCTAGCTGTTCGACCTACTCGATGGATATAATCCTGAAAAAAAAAAAGGTAAATAAATTTAAGTTATATAGATAAATAAAAAACTACGTATACAAATTCTTGCTGTAAAGCTTTGAAAAAAAAATAGATTCATGTCATGGCATGCAGAAAACAGCCTGGGCAATTTGAGAAAAATCTACTTCATCTTTTCATTCTCCTTACAGCATAAAATTGATCCAATGCTTTCCCTTCTTTCATACAGAGACAAATCTACAAAGCATATTTACATGGTAACAGGTATAAACACGAAAAGCACTGGTTACTGAGGCAGACCTGGTAAAACAGCTCTGCCTTTAACCACATTATCTGCAAATCACCAAACCTCTCTAAACCTTAGTTTCTATCTATAATACAGGGATGGAAATATATGCCCAAATTTACAGAGTTACTGTGAAAATCAAATGACATAGAGCCTTTTCCACAGCAGTTAAACATAAAACCAAGAGATACACCAGCTCTAATCCAGCAGCAACTCTATCATCTCCAGGAGACATTTGGTAATATCTGAAAACATGTCTGGTTGTTGCTACTGGAAGAGTATGTGATACTGTCACCCATCAGGTAGAGACCAGGAATGCTGCTAAATATCCTACAACATAAAGAACAACTCCCAAGACAAAGAATTTCTAGCTCAACACATTAATAATGCCAAGGTTGAAAAATGCTTACAAACACTAAGAAGGAATGACAGAAATCAGCACAGGCTATACCTACCTCTTCTGCCTGGGAGCATCTAATAACTCTCCTTGGTTACCTTCCTTCCCATTTACTAATGTTATGTGCACAAGCATATGCAGGATAATCAGAATGAGTAAATCAAGAGTTTTCTTTGGTTGTGATACTTAACTTATCATGGACCAAAAAAACTATGTTGTAACTAAGGAAAGGGAGAAAATATTCCAGTAAGAAATAAATTGTGGGACTAGAAAGTCAAGGTAGTAATAAGACTCACTTTGGAATGTGTGGGAATGTCAAAGTTGACAACTACATCCACGTGGGGTATGTCCAAACCTCGGCTTGCAACGTCGGTTGCTAGAAGAATGGAACGAGCCTTTGCCTTAAACTTATTAAGGGATCCCAGGCGCTTACTCTGAAATAATGAAAAAGAAATGAGAAGAACTTTAATCTTGGAAAACTAAGGAATCTTGGAATACAAAACTTACAAAAAGATTTAAATTAAAAAAAATTTTCACCCTAAGTCCAGAATGGGGCTTCACAGGTCAAAACAGAAGTATGTCAGCAACAAAAAATATTAAAGACTACAGGGATTATTTAACATCATAGAACAATAATTGCAAAGTAATTTGAGACCAGAAAATCACTAGTACCACTAGGGCTGACCAAATAAAATCAACAGATTGTAACCAGACAACTATCTATGAAATATCTGTTCTACTTTGAGCCTCTTGCTAATACTGAAAGGTGAAAGCAGGTATCCAGAGCAACACTTCAAAGCTCATAAAACTAGAACAATTATGGAAACTTACGCCCTTATTGTATAAATCTACTGTTACAAAGTTTGTCTTTCTCCTTAGATCACAGTTAATGCCAAATATGAGTCCTTACCTGACTCATCTGTCCATGGAGGGGGATGGCAGTGAATCCAAGATTTCGGAGTAGCAAAGCTGTTCTCTGAGTATTATTACAGGTACTACAGAATATCATAAAGGAGTTTCCAGCCAATTCATTTAGAATATAGACCAGGTAGGTATCCTAGGTTACAAACCCAAAACAATATACACAATTGAAATAGAAGGGTTAGCGACACCTGTCATATACCTTAAGTAAAGACTAAGCCTATAGTTGCTTCTCAGTTATCCCTATACCTGCCAGCTTTGTTCTACTCAACCAGTGTCACCTGTGTGAACCATGCATCCCCCTCCATATATCCTGAAGCCCGGCAAATGGAAATCTGTTCTCAGCAAACAGGAAAAGTCCTTACATCAAAGCACAAAACTGAGGTCCCTGTCTTAAATAAAGGCCACATAATAAGCAGAAGTAAAACTACCTCATGGATGGGGATGGGAAGGAATAATCATATGATTACATCGTGACGTCATGACTGTGGTTTAATACATTGTGAATTCCTGGAATGTTTGACTTAGTGATAAATATAAGCACAAAACACACTCTACAGCAAACAGAAAGGACTCCAATCTGCAGCACAGCTTTTAGCTAAGCAAGAGTGCAACACATTTTGGTGAAAAGGGGGGGGAGGTAAGAATGGTCAAAGTAAACACTTTACCTTGAATTTAGAAGGAATAAATAGATAGTATTGCTGTAATTTCTCAACTGTCTGGTATTTAGAGGAAACAGCACATTTCACAGGATTCTTCAGAGCTGCTCGTTGAAGCTTTTGCACCTGAAGAAAGAAAATCTAAAATAGCACACTGATTCCAAATGTTTTTTCTTTGTTATTTTTACTTATTGTTACTATTACTGTTTTTTTTTTTTTGAGACAGAGCCTCAAGCTATCCCCCTGGGCAGAGTGCCATGGCATCACAGCTCACAGCAACCTCCAACTCCTGGGCTCAAGCAAGTCTCCTACCTCAGCCTCCTAAGTAGCCGGGACCACAGGTGCCTGCCACACGCCCAGCTATTTTTTTTGGTTGCAGCTATCGTTGTTTGGCGGGCCCGGGCTGGCTTCGAACCCACCACCTTAGGTGTATGTGGCTGGCTGGCACCTTAGCCACTTGAGCCACAGGCCCTGAACCTATTACTATTATTATTGATTTTAGTATTAATCTTTCTTTTTTTCTGGAATTCTTCCAGATCCTGATATGTATCAATTCCTATAATGAAGAAAACAGAAATCCTGGCAAATTTCACCTTCTTGGTCATGGTAGCAGAGAAGAGAAATGTTTTCCGATCTCGGGGAATCACTTTGAGGATCTTGTCAACCTAAGGCACAAAAAGGAAAGAATACAAATATGACATTTAAACTGGACACCTGCAAAATCTCTAGACAGTGAAGGAGGTAGAGACTAACAAACTAAACACACTACAATGGGGTTCTGGGACTGAAAACTGCAATTCAATTCAGCTACAATTTATACAATATTTACTTTTTAACACCATACCAGATGCTAGCAAAAAACCAACACCATTCATAGAAAAGTTTAAATAGGTTAAAGCTAATTTAAAAGAAAAGTCCAGAATACATATTAACTAAATAAGCTAGGATGATGGATCATCAAAGAAAATTAAGATATTTCAAGGTACATTTTAAAGTATAAGTCAAATAAAATGGAAAAGAAACTGTGGTCTGGATCTTCCTCCTCGCTGAAGATAGTCAGACTACCTTCTAAAGATAGGAGGGAGCTGAGGAACTGCAAGGTGAAGAGCACCAATAATGACAAAGGAAGCAGGATATTGAAGTTAATTTATACTGATGTCGTATCAGTGCACATAAAATAAGTGCACAATGAACCAATTTTTGAAACAGGGACTTTGAGATGCCCTGAGAATAAGAATGAAATTGAGATATGAGGACAATTGATGCTAGTGCATGGTGGGGGTAGGAGGAATGGGGGAGGGGAGAGAGGGAAAGAGGAAGGGGTGTGGGACCACGGTGTGTGACACACCGCTTGGGGCTGGGACACTATTTTTTTTTTTTTGTAGAGACAGAGTCTCACTTTATCAACTCAGTGGAGTGCCATGGCATCACACAGCTCACAGCAACATCCATCACAGCGATTCTCTTGCCTCAGCCTCCCGAGTAGCAGGGACTACAGGTGCCTGCCACAACCTGCCTATTTTTTTTGTTGCAGTTTGGCTGGGGCTGGGTTTGAACCCACCATCCTCAGTATATGAGGCTGGCACCCTGCCCACTGAGCCACAGGCACCGCCCAAGGGGCTGGAACACTATTAATAGAGGGACTTCACCCAGCAAACACAAGCAGTATAACCTGGCTCAATAATTCCACAAGAGTAAAAATAAATAAATAAATAAATAAATAAAGAGGCTCTGCACCCATCGCTAAGTGGTTAGAGTGCCGGCCACATACACCAAGGCGGGTGGGTTCGAACCCAACCCAGGCCTGCTAAACAACAATGATAACTGCAACAAATAAAGAACGAGGCATTGTGGCGGGCTCCTGTAATCCCAGCTACTTTGGGAGGCTAAGGCAGGAGAATCACTTAAGCCCAGGAGTTTGAGGTTGCTGTGAACTATGTCACCAGGGCACTCTACCATGGGTGAATGACTGAGACTCTGTCTCAAAAACAATAAATAAAAAAAAATGAAATAAAAAGAATGAAATTGAGAAATCACCTCTGTCTCGAAATCCATGTTCAATATTCGGTCAGCTTCATCCATGACCAAGTATTTGAGAGCTCTTAAGTTGAAGCCTTTTGTATTTTCCAGATGGTCAATTAGTCGCCCAGGAGTTGCTATTAAGAAAAGTTGAAGAAAAGTGCAATGTTTCAGAACAAGGATTAAAAAGAAAAAAAGAAATAAAAGTATGTACTCTCCCCAACCAAAAAATCTAAGCTATTTTTAAAAATGAAGTTACAAAAACCTGTTCCTTAGAGCCTTTCCACCCAGCCTTGGTAGATTTTTTTCCCAATTCATCATCACTAGTGTCTTTTACTTTTGCCAGTTACTCACCTATTACTACATGTGGTTTTTTTGCCAGGGCCAGAGATTGAGACATAGAATCAATTCCACCCACAATCACAGCTATAGAAATAAAAGAACATAGAAACGAGACCCTTAATTATATTTCATAGTCCACTGAATATCACTGAAAGCCAATGCTGGATTTCTACTTAGTGCTAAAATTTGTTCTTCTCTTACAATTACTACTTTTCCCAAAGCTAAAACACATCATCAGCTCTTTAGGTCAATAATTTAACGCTAGTAATTCTTTCCTCCCTTCTCCTTTCACACCCATTCTGCAACCTGTGTAGGATTTCTCACCTCGCAGACACTTACCACACTGCACTCCAATAGAGGACCCCAGGGCTTCAAACTGCTCTGAGATCTGAAAAGCCAGCTCCCGAGTGGGAGTGAGAACTAGGGCAAATAAACGCTGGGGTGTCTCCAGCAGCGCATTCAGAATGGGCAAAGCAAAAGCCCCTGTTTTTCCAGAGCCGGTTTCTGCCAGCCCAATGATATCACGACCTAGAAAAAAAAAAAAGAAAAGGCTTAATACCAAAGAAATTCTCTCTGCACTATTTGTAGATTTTCGATAATGACACAATGCTGGGCATAAAGTAGACAATAAACGAATATGGGATAAATTGGGGAGAGAGGAAGTTGAACAGATAAAAAAGAACTAGGTCTCTGCCCTAGATAAGCTCAAAATCCAGTGGTGACATAAGCTAATACATTACAATGTGATAAAGGCTTTAATATAGGCCCCTATAAAATACAAGGAGAACATGAAGGAATAACTTACTACCCTGGAAAAGTCAGAAAAGGCAAAGAGAGGCGATAAGAAGGGAAGGAAGGCTCTTCCCATGTGAGGAAAGAGGATGAAGGCTTTAAAGAACACGGCACACATAAGAAGAGTGAGAAGTGCAATGTAGCTGCAATGTGCAAGTGTTGCGGGAAGGGACTAGATGAGAATTCTTAGGTCCACCAAAGAAATTCTCTCTGCACTAGGACAAAATTAGTATGAAAAGAGGAAACAATACTGTAAAACAAAGGGAAAGGAACCAGGAAAAGAAACTGAGAAAAAACAGCTAGAAAAACAGAAGAAGAAAATACTGTCTTGAAATGAAGGAGGAAGAGAGCTTCAAGAAAGAATCAGGCCAGGTACGGTAGCTGACATCTGTAATCCTAGCACTGTGGTAGGATGAGGCAGGAGGATCTCTTGAGGGTAGGAGTTCAAAACCAGCCTAGGCAACACAGTGAGACCGCATCTTTACAAAAATTAGGAAAATTAGCCAGGTGTAGTGGCACGTGCCTAACTACAGTCCCAGCTACTCATGAGGTTGAAATGGGAGAATCACTTGCACCCCACAGTTTGAGAATGCAGTAAGCTATGATAATGCCACTGCACTCCAGCCTGGGCAACAGAACAAGACTCCGTCTCAAAGAAAAAAAAAAAAGAAGAAGAAGAGAGAGAAAAGAGAATGATCAGTTGTGTTCAGTCACTGATCAAGTAGAACAGACTTTCACTAGCCATCTCTTTGACATTAATTACACTTAAACCAGAATCTGTAATGCCTGATGGAACAGTGCATTCTACACAATGAATTCTACCCTTTAGCCTTCTACTCATTAACATCAGTGTTTTCCATTCAGAAGTATGTGTTGCTTTCAGGGGTTTTGAGTCCCTCAGGGAAACACTCAGATTGTGAAACTGATCAATTTTTCTACATCATCTCCATTCTTCCTCTCAGAACCTCTAAACCTTTTCAGAGTTAACATCTGTATAAAATATACCAAAATGCATAAACTCCATGCACAGAAAAAATTCTGTCCTATCTACCTGCCACATTGCTAACACCAAACGTTAGTATCTGGCAGCCATTAATAAACTGTCTGCAATTCCCAGAAGATAATTTTAAGGGATATCTGAAATGTAAAGAAACTTAATACATTAAGTACGAGAAGAAAATCATCCTCAAGACCATCAAAAGATTTCTGATCTCTCCACAGTAACACTGATATAGGTTACAAACACAGGTTTTGAGGTACAAGATTTTATGTTCCAATTCTAGCCCTAGCAATAATTAGTTATGTGACTCCAGCCATGGGACTTCACTCTCTGAGCCTCAATTTCCTCACCAACAAAATAATCATTCCTACCTTTCAGGGTTGTTATAAGGTTTAAGAACAGACAACTCAGGACTCAGTAACTGTACAGAACTAAGATCAGCGCTAGTTCCAAATTAAAATTTAACAATATTATTTGAATCGTTTGCTTAAAACCAGAATCTAGATTTAAATAAGCCATTTATAAGCTATTTATTAGAAGGACAGCCCAAGAATAAGGATAAAGACATGTTCCATGGTGATATCATTATTCATCTCAGTTCCTGGTAATCTTCCACTGACCCCATTCTTCTCTGCATCAACTCAAATTCTGAGTGAAAACATTAGAATACTTTTAGAATTATTACCACCTAATAAAAGTCAAAATGCACCAATCCTTCTTACCATTTGAAAGGAACTCTGCAAGCCAGACATGGTGGCACGCACCTGTAGTTCCAGCTAACTGGGTGGCTAAGGTAGGAGGATCCCTTGAGCCCAGGAGTTGGAGGGCTATGGTGAACTATGATCGTGCCACTGCACTCCAGCCTGGGTTGCAATACCAGACCATGTCTCAAAAAAAAAAAAAAGGAAAAGAAAGGGAAGAGAAAGGGAAAAAGAAAGAAGAAAAAAAAGAAAAGAAAGCGACTGAGGACTGCTGGTACTGCCTTCCCACCAATGGCCTTTATAGAGACCTCATCCTCTGAACTTCTCTGCACAGTTAGAAGTGTTTACTATCCTCTCCTTGAACTACTCTCCCTTACCTAATTTTTTTTTTTGAGATAGAGTGTTCACCCTCGGTAGAGTGCCGTACCATCACAGCTCACAGCAACCTCAAACTCTTGGGCTGAAGCCAGCTGTTCTCAGCCTGTTGCAACCCACAGGAACTATATCAAAGGGCCATGGCATTAGGAAGGTTGAGAACCCCTGGCTTAGGCGATTCTCTTGCCTCGGCCTCCCATGTAGCTGGGACTACAGGCGCCCGCCACAATACTCAGCTATTTTTTTGTTGTTGCAGTTGTCACTGTTGCGTTGGGTTTTTTTTGTTTTTGTTTTTTTTTTTAGCTGGCCCGACAGGGTTCGAACCCACCAGCCTCAGTGTATGTGGCCAGGGCCCTACCGACTAAACTATAGGCACTGCCTCCCTTACCTAATTTGTGTGAAACTATACCCTCCTGACTTTCAATCCCTACTCAGTCTTCCAATTCTTTTTGTCATCTCACGGCCTTGTTTGGCAATCTCATGTACTTTCAGTTTCAGCTACAAACTCTTTGAATACAGCATCTACAGCCAGTTCTAGCCTCGCAATCAAACTCCAATCCCTGGATTCCAACTGTGTATTTTTCTTTCTATTTTATTTTATTCTTCCCCAGCTTTTGCAAGTATAAGGACAAATAAAATTTGTATGTATTTATTATATACACTGTGATATTTTGACATATGTACACATAGTGAAATAATTAAATCAAGCTAATGAACATATTCATCACCTCATATACTTATCATCTTTGTGATGAGAACATTTAAAATCTATTCTCATAGCAATTTTCAAACATACAAGACATCATTAAGTACACCATGCTGTACTCAATAGATCTTCAGAATTTATTCAACCTATCTGAAACTTTGTACTCCTTGACCAATATCTCATTTTCCCCTCCCTCAACAGTGGATTAGTCAACTCCATCTTATTGATACCTGAAATCAATTGTTTCTAACAGAACTCATCTTTCCTCTATTTTTTTTTTCTAGAGATGGGGTCTTGCTATGTTGCCCAGGCTGGAATACTGTGGCTACTCACAAGCACAATCCCGCTACTGATCACCATGGGAATTTTGACCTGCTTCCTTTCCAACCAGGGCCAGTTCACCTCTCCCTTAGGCAACCTAATCGCCTCCCCCACACTTCCGGGAGGTCAGTATATTGATGCTGAACTTAGTACAGACACCCAATAGGTGTAGTGTACTATTGCCCAGAACTCCTGGACTCAAGCAATCTTCTTGCCCCAGCCTCCTGAGTAGCTGGGATTAAAGGCATGTGCCACAGTGTCCAGATGAACTCATCTTTCCTGAATTTTTTTTCTTCCTATGTTGCTTTTTTAGTATCAGCGTACACCAAAAATATGTCCTAAATATGTAGCCTATAAACTTTTTTTTTTGGAGACAGAATCTTACTTGTTGCCCTCAGTAGAGTGGTATGGCATCACAGCTCACAGCAACCTCATATTCTTGGGCTCAAGTGATTCTCTTAAGCCTCAGCCTCTCAAGTAGCTGGGACTATGGGCGCCCACCACAATAACCAGCTATTTTTAGAGACAGGCTCTTGCTCTTGCTCAGGCTGGTCTTAAGCCTGTGAGCGCAGGATAATCCTCGGCCTTCTGGACTACTAGGATTACAGGCATGAGCTACTGCGCCCATCTTAGCCTATAAATTTGAGAATAATCTTAGATTTTCCTACTCCTTGCCTAACAGGTTGTAAAATCACCACAATGATTCTTTTTCTATCACTTTCTTGTTCATTCTAACTACCATTACTTTGTCCATTACTTATTGACAAAATTATTGCAATGACCTCCTAATTGGCTTCCCAGTCTCCTGTCTCTTATCTCTAAATGATCTTACATAGTAGTAAGATTAATCTTTACATCAAATACCCAGTAACTATTTATGACAGAAACAAATGGAATTATGCAGAATAAATCTAAACCCTTTTCCACATGACAGCTTTTCAAACATTAAAGCCAGAAATTATCACATCTTACCCCCTCACTCTTCTCCAGAGCAACTGCATTCAGTTTCTTGAACTATTGGTGACTTTTTTTTTTTTTTTTGAGACAGAGCCTCAAGCTATTCCCCTGGGTAGAGTGCTGTTGCATCACAGCTCATAGCAACCTCCAACTCCTGGGCTCAAGCAAGTCTCCTGCCTCTGCCTCCCAAGTAGCTGGGACCACAGGTGCCGGCCACAACACCGGCTATTTTTTGGTTGCAGCCATCATTGTTGTTTGGCGGGCCCGGGCTGGATTCGAACCCACCACCTTAGGTGTATGTGGCTGGCACCTTAGCCACTTGAGCTACAGACGCTGAGCCTCGGTGACTATTTTTGATACTATACCATACTCACTGCCCCTCAGTTGGTCCCTGAAAACTATGGCCCCCAGACCTAAGCAATACAGTATTTGAGGTGTGTTCTAACCAGCACAAAGGACTGTTCTCTCTAGTGCTACTCCAGGAGGCTCTTATCTAGGATCTGAGAGAGAGAAATTCAGGGTGGGGAAAAAGGAGGGTCTTAAACTCTCTGAAATTATATATACCAAGTTTTATGTGAAGACATACTTGCACGTTTTTTAAGGGGAATCTTTTATTTTTGATTCTCAAAGGGATAAGGGACATCAAAAATGTCATTCCCCTCTTACAGTAATGTAGCTATGACTACTTTCACTTTTTCTGAGGATCTTAATGAACTTTAATGAAGACCTCTGGTTCTCTTTTACCAGTGATCCTAATCCTGTAAAGTTAGGACTTTAGGAAATCTAAGAGCAAGACTTTACTTCTACTCTTATTACAGTTGGTCCTGTTTAAGTGGTCATCAAGCAGCACTTTAACCATACTTTTGCAAATCTGATAAACACACCTCACAGCATGAGCTCCCAACTCCTCTAGACACAGGTACATATTCATGTAAGTGTGCATCTACTGATCCGTAATTTCTAACAAATTTCTGATTAGTATACTTTAATCCAGTGCTTCCTTAAAGTCAGCCTTAATAGTCACAGATAGTTAAGGAACTGAACTATCCATGGCAAAGAACACACCACTTCAGCTATTAAGATAGAAAATAAGCTCAGACAGAGGGCAGTGGTTCCTGGCACTTTGGGAGGCCAAGGCAGTAGGAGGATCACTTACGGCTGGCAGTTTGAGACCAGCCTGAGTAACATAGCAAGGGCCTATGTCTACAAAAAATAGAAAAATCAGCTGGGTGTGGTGACTGATGCCTGTAGTCCTAGCTATAGGGAAGGCTGAGGAAGAAAGAGGATTGCTCAAGCCCAGGAGTTTGATGCTGCAGTGAGCTATGATTGCATCACTGCATTCTAGCCCAGGTAACAGAGCAAAACCCTGTCCCCCCACCAAAAAGAAAGTAAGCTCAGTAAAACTGAAGAATGACTGACTTTTTCAAAAGCCAAGAAGCCCCAACTTCACCTTTAGTGACTATACCTTAATTTCACTTGAAGTATGCAAACAATAGTTTTCAAAAGTGCTAAGTATAACTTCAAATTAAATCTATACCACGTCCCATATTTAATTTTAACCCACCTTGTAAGGCCAAAGGAATAGCTTCGATCTGGATCTTGGTGGGCTTTGCCCATCCCAACTGGTCACAAGCTTCACACAATACATCTGTTACACCCTTAAAATTCAGAAAAAATATACCTTAGCAAAGAATAACACATCCCACTTCCCTCCTATTTAAATGACTTTGTCAGAGCCATCTTGCTAAGTTACACGTACAGCCCTTATACTTGATTTAACAGATACTTATTGTGCAGCCCCCCCAACCTACTCTTTATGAGCACCACTGACAGTAGCCCCAGACTTAACGAACACTTCCTACCATCATGAACAAGGTCAAGTGCTTTACGTACATTATTTAACAGTCACAATTCTAGGAGGTAAGTATTACTATCCCAGATGCATTAAGTGAAAAACAGCTAACTTGCCCATAGTTACGTGGGTCAAAATTCAAACGCTCCCGCTATAAAAAAAGACCCATTTGCTATCTGTACAAGCTCCTAGACAAATACAAACGTTGCCACACTAAAGTGGAAAACTTTAGGGTATATGGGGGCTCTCGGAGCCCGTCAATCCTCCCACCACCCAAACTCTGAGCATGTCCGCAACCCGAGCTTCTGAAATTCTGGGCCAAAACTAAGTTAGGCCCTGATATGCTTTTGTACACTACCGGCCGGGATTTAAGAAAACCGAGCCCTGACTAGGCCTAGCTCCAGAGTACAAAAAGAAGTCAGCATCATCCCTTCTCACCAAGTCTTTAAATGTTTTAATTTCCTCCTCCTCCGCTGCCGGCTGGGAAGCTTCGTGCTCCTCGGGGGCAGCCATCTTGTTCGTGGGTTCCGGAAGTGCGTCACCGAAAGCGGGACTCTGGGAAACGTAGTTTTCGTTCTTCCCACACCACGTGTTCTGGGCGCCCCCTGCGGGCTTGCCGGGGTTTACACCCCCCAGCTCCCCGGGTAGGGCCATGAAAAGTTAGCGACCCACCTGAATGTGTGCGCTTGTGCTGTTGAGCCAGGGCAGAAGGGGCTGACGACCAGGGGCTCCAGCTGACCGCTCGTTCGCCTTTAAAGGGACTTCTCTACCTGCGTCGCTCGATATGTTCCCAGCTTTTCTAACCATAGATTGGAATGATAGCACAATAACATTTATTTGTTATTTCATTCATTTATTCAATAATGTTGATAGCCTACCATATGCTAGGGCTGTGCTAGAAACCCAGTGAACAGACAGCGTTCCTTGCCCTGGTGGATAGAAGACGGATTATTATCATAGATCATTTTAAATCGTGAAAAGTGCTGTGATGTCACAAACCTAAATAAAAATGACAGTTACTTGGGGAGGGTGAGTTATGGGGAGAGCCGCAAGATTGGGAAGGCCTCTCTGAGGCAGTGATATTTGAGCTAAAACTTCACTGATGAGCTCAGGAGACCGTTATTGCCAACGGAGGGAACTCCAGTTACATAACCCCTGAGGCCAGGGAGGCTGTCGTGGAAAGTTATCGGCCCCTGAAGCATTTTGTGTTGCACGCCCAGTGCACAGCATGCGCCCTCCGGTGGCCGGTCATACATGTTCTCCCACTGCCGAGTGTCGGTGGCAGCATTATTCCTGGAGATGGGCAGGTGGAGGCAATCTGGTGTCCATCACTGGGAAGGTGGATAGTCTAAATGTGTACCCAGTATGTGCAAGCAGGCCATTAACAATATAGTTAGATCTCTGAACATATTCTTCTTAGTAAAGTGCCTCAAGAATGGAAAAAAAGGTATCCAATGTACTCAGTACTATTATGAAACCAATATATAAACCCTCACACATTCATACACAATAATAAAATAAAAAGATAGTCCAGGCTCAGTGCCTGTGGCTCAAGCGGCTAAGGCTCCAGCCACATACTCCTGAGCTGGGTCTATTCGAATCCAGCCTGGGCTCCCCCAAACAACAATAATGGCGGCTACCAAAAAATAGCCAGGCATTGTGGCAGGCACCTGTAGTCCCAGCTACTTGGGAGACAGAGGGGCAGGAGAAGCTCTTTAGCCCAGGAGGTGAAGGTTGCTGTGAGCTGTGATGCCATCGCACTCTACCCAGGGTGACAGCTTGAGGCTCTGTCTCAAAAAAAAAAAAAAAAAAAAGATAGTCCAGAAAGAAAGAGGGGAGAGGAGGGAGAAGGGAGAGGAGGGAGAAGGGAGAGGAGGGGGGAGGGCGAGTGGAGGAAGGGTATTTGGCAGTATTGCACCTAATGTACACAATGCAAGGGTACATTTCAAAACAAATGTCATACCACAAAAATAAGTAAGTGAGGTGAGTTATGAGTTATGTTAATTAGGTTGATTCAGGTGTTCCACATTGTATATCAAATCATCACATTGTACCCCATAAAGGTATACAGTTATGGTTTAATAAAAATTAAGTTTTAAAAAACTAATATGATTAGATCTCAAAAACCTAGTGCTGAGTGATCATACAGCATGTATATTTAACATACAGACTCACAAACATCATATTCTACATTCTAGAACACATGCAAACAGAAGATACACCTGAAATATTTTAGAATGGTTGTCTGTGGAGGAAGAGGGATTGGGACAAAATTGGGAATTGGGGAATTGCAGAACTGGGGGTAAAAGAGAATAAATATGCACAGCAAGAGAAGGGACCTGTGTTGGTAATGTGCCCTGACCTGAGAATCGTGAATGAACTCAACTAAACTCAGTGTGCCTAAGGTCCTTCCCACCACCAGACCAACAAAAGACCCTGGTTTAGGAATCACTTTGGTCCCTGCAATCACAAAAGGTTAGAGTGAAATCAGAAAAGCAGGTCCAGGTCAGATACTGTAAATGCTGTAATAAAAGAAATGAGGTATGGATGTTATCCTAAATATAAAAGGAACCAGGGAAAGGACATGATAGACATATTTAAAATGTCACTCTAACAGTCTGAAGATAGACAGTAGAGAGGAAAGTGTGGGGAAAGGAGACCATCTAAGAGACAGGGAGGCCATCTTCATACCCCTGGCTCTAAGCCAGGCACAAAATGGATGCTCCATGAATGCTGCCCAGTCAAAGCACAACTCAGCAAAGCCTTGGGTTCATGTACTGTGGAGACCAGGGAAGACTTCACTCATTTTTTTTTTTTTTTTTTTTTTAGGGAATGAAGCTTTGTCCTCTATTGAGATTATATCCTTGAAGAATAGAGGACATGGTCTTTTTATATTACTTCACTCCAAGTTAAAAGAAAGGAAAGGAGGCACACAGTGCATAAGACACTACCCAACCCTGGAATTGGTTCTTTTTTTATTTTTATTTTTCCATACACAGTCTCATTCTGTCACCCTGAGTAGAACGCCATGGCATTCTACTCATGGCATTATAGCTCATAGCAACCTGGGCTCAAGAGATTCTTCTGCCTCAGCCTCCCAAGTAGCTAGGACTACAGGCACCCACCGAAACACCTGGCCAATTTTTCTATTTTTAGTAGAGACAGGGTATCCCTCTGGCTCAGGCTGGTCTCATACTCCTGAGTTCAAGCAATCCACCACCTTCCCAGAGTGCTAGGATTACAGGTCTGAGCCACCACACTCAGCTCCTGGAATTGGTTCTATCAGGCCATTACAGGAAGGTTTAAGCTTCCCTCATGCTTACTCTTTTCCTAGGGCTGGGAATTAGCCCACTCTAGATGATTTACAAGGGCCATAATATGCTTTTGGATGATGGGACATTCATTGACTTACCCCAGAGAAAGTCGAACACACTAGCTCTGGCTCATCCTCTTCCTGTACTCTGTTACATAAACCTTCTGGGGAATGTGTGCTTCTTATTGGAAAAATAAGGAACTTGAATTCCAGAGAGTAAAGAGATGTGTCTAGGATCACACAGCAAGGTCACAAGAGACAAGACTAGCACCTCTCGAGACCACACCGGCGCTTTTACTGAAGAAAACATTGTCTTACATAATCAAAGTAGCTTTTCACTTTTAAAAGCAGCCACACAGATTGTTCTATAAAAATAAAGAGAGAAACAGCTGAATTATTTATCTTGTTTCCCTTCGACTCATTCTCTGAGTTGGTTTAGGATTGTAGAACGAGAAATGAGGAGCTGAGGGAAGGTGAGAGGCCTGACTGGGAAGCAGAGATGAGAAGCCTGAAAAGAGGATGCAAATGGAAATAGCTGGAAGGACTGTACCCTAGTTTTGTTAAAATATGTCACAGGAAAAAAAAAGCATCACACTTAAGATTGTGGGGGGGTCAGCTGTTACTCTAAAGGGAAACTGAGTTAAAGCATTCAATTGCAGTCTGAGTATAAAACCCTACTGGTTTTATAAACAGAAAAACAAAAGTCTTTTCTGTTTGTTCTTGGATAATTCAGACATAGGCTATTTTTAAAACTTCCTCTGGTGCCAGTGTCCCCAAAGGCCACAAAGGGAATACGTCCTGTGATGACGGCAGCGTCAGTGTTGTACTATTCCTTGGTCCAGGGCCTGCCCGCGGGGTTTGGGCCTTCGACCAATGCCCACCCTGGTGACAGGATTTATATCAGACTGACAGGATGACCGTAGTGTGTTCCAAAGAGGGAATGCAGGCATCAGCTGAGAGGATTGCCTGCTTTGGCTGTTCTTGCCAGGTCTGGAATAGTTTGAATATTTATATTCTGGGCATAGAAATAATAGAGGTTGATTCTGGTAACTGAGCCGGGTCATATCCTGTACTTTCAGAACAATGAGGAAGGGTAAAGAGGAAGTCTAATAAACACTCCAAACCATGAGGGCAGGAAAGCAAGCCTGAAACAATATACTGGCTCCCAGAGAAGAGGTCTAAGGGATAGACCCCGTCTCTCTCTGAAAGGTTTTCATGACACCTAGGTCCTTTTGTCTTCATGCCCCCCTTTTTCCACAAAAAAAATTTAAAAAATTATATTTTATGCTGAGCATAGTGTTTCTTTTCTTTTTTTTTTTTTTTTGAGACGGAGCCTCAAGCTATCCCCCTGGGTAGAGTGCCATGGCATCACAGCTCATAGCAACCTCCAACTCCTGGGCTCAAGTGAGTCTCCTGCCTCAGCCTCCCAAGTAGCTGGGAC
>CAUYQV010126607.1:0-15557 GCA_963574575.1 Galagoides demidoff | reverse complement strand
TCCTTCTGACTCCTGGGTCCTTCTGACTCCTGGGTCCTCCTGATGCCTGGGTCCTCCTGACTCCCGGGTCCTCCCGACTCCTGGGTCCTCCCGACTCCTGGGTCCTCCTGACTCCTGGGTCCTCCTGACTCCTGGGTCCTCCTGATGCCTGGGTCCTCCCGACTCCCGGGTCCTCCCGACTCCTGGGTCCTCCTGACTCCCGGGTCCTTCTGACTCCTGGGTCCTTCTGACTCCTGGGTCCTCCTGATGCCTGGGTCCTCCTGACTCCCGGGTCCTCCCGACTCCTGGGTCCTCCCGACTCCCGGGTCCTCCCGACTCCCGGGTCCTCCTGACTCCCAGGTCTTTCTGACTCCTGGGTCCTCCTGGCTTCCAGGGGACTGCCACTGACTTGCTTCTGCCCAACACACCCTGGCTTCTTGCTCTGAACTTAGTGTCTTGACCTTGATTCTCTCTTGGGGCCCTTTCCTGTTGGCACCTTGGCGTTTGTTCCACAGCTTCCTCTTAAGGATTTGGCTAATCTTGTTCATTAGGCCCAGAGCAGGCTGCTTGGATTCACTCTTTACAGCTTTCGGTGACAGAATTCCAAAAACCCAACCTCACTAGAGGTTCTTTCCTGCCCCTCCCACAAAAGGGAGGCAAGAGAGGGATTTGGACAATTTTCAGGTGAATGCCTAATCTCTGCTTTATAAGGTTGTGAAAGCACTCTGTGAAGGTAATTCCAGGGCAGATTTGAGTTTATGCAGCTATTGAAAAGTGTCATAAATAGGCAAATGTATTTCTAAACTAGCTTAAATTGATACTTAATATATTAAAAGAAGGGGTGGCCTGAGAAGGCAAAAGAACTTGAAGTTTTATGATAGTTAATTGGAAATGTTGTACCAGTTAAGGAATAGCCAGGCCTCACACTTTACCAGACACCTTTCAAGTGGCTAAATGGTAGTATTGAGCACATTGGATACCTTTTCTTCCATTCTTGAGATGCTTTACTAAGAATAATATGTTCTAGCTCCATCTGAGTAAGCATATCAAATCAGTACATTGTAACCAATAAATGCATTAATGTACACAATTATGATTTAATAAAGAAAAAAAAGAAGTGGCTAACTACTCTTTGTTCTTTCTAAACAGTGCACTGTTAATAATCACTCTCTTTGGAAGTGGTGCTTATTTCTCTCACTCCAGTGAACTGAGGCTGTATCCAAATGGCTTGAAGTGTTACACCTGGGCTTTAAATATGAAGGATTAAGAAATGTCGAATAGAAAGATTACAGTGAAAATAGATTATGTTGAAGAGGATGAATTCTTCACTTTTCTTGATACTGCTCTATGGAATGTAGGGTTTGTTTATAGCACACTTCAGTAGGAAATTAAAATACCTAGCCAGCCCATAGACCCGCCTGAGTCTGTATTTTTCATCAGCTTTGGGTACTTTAATGATACAGATAATTTAGAAGGAGGCTCATTTCTGTGACACATTTTGCTCCTCTACCCTAAAAAATGGCTCTATAAACTTAGCCCACCCCGTTGCATTGTGTACTGAAAACGGATTTAGATGATCTCTATTGATCACTCCTGTGGGCATGTGAGGAAGCAGCATCAGAATTGACTTGTTCATGTTAGTGAACTCTTGTCATTCACACGCCATTTCCCCAGAAGCTGAACTCATCCCTTACAAGGGGTCTTTAAATTTCTGGCCGAGTTTTTAGGTCTTTGCTGACCATACAAATGTGTTGCTGGCTGGCTTCCCTGCACAGTCTCTAGTAGATAAACATGGGGTCTTACTGTGCTCTGCTGTGGGTTTGCAACAGAATGCCAAAGGTGATTTATAAGGAACAGAAGCCTGTGAGCTCAGTTCTGGGAGTTGCTGATTTGGGAGAGGGCCTTCCTGGATATGTTGGAACTAGAGTGAAAGAGAGTAAGGTGGGGGAACCACTCCTGAGATGAAGGCGTTGTCCGTTTCTCATGACCTGAATACTTCTGAAAGGTTCCACCTCCCAGTAGCCTCACAATGGCAATTAAATGGCAATGAACTTTTTGGATAGAACATTCAAACTGTAGCACAAGGCAGATGAAGCCTCGTGTCTGAGAGCAGAGAGACCATTGGCACCAAGGAACAAGTGTTGGAGGACTTGTTATGTACATTTTTTCTTTGCTGAGAATATAAGTTGAGGATCACTGCTGCTACTTTTGGACCCTCAACTCAGAGCAGGTCTAAGTAAGGCAGAAAGGAAGAAAGCCTTGTTGTAGAATCTTGCTGACGTTTCTGTACTGCAAGAACTTTTCAAAGTTCTACCCGGATCGTCAGAGCAGTGATACATCTGTGAGGTATGGCACTTTCTTTCTTTTTAAAAGAAAGAATAGGCATCCACAGAATGTTCCATTGATGTCCCCAATTCCTATTTGCTCTTTTAAAACAGATTGTATTTTAAACTACACTCCTCAGTATTGCTGTTCAGATAAGCTGAGTAGAATTTTTGGCAATGTGGGGATGAAGGCAGGAGTCCTAAAGATTCTCTGAGGCTTGGTGCCTTTATATTCTTATGCTTCTTGAAAGAGTCGTCTTTTCTGTGTGAAGGCATCTAGTGGGAGCATAGTGTGGTGGTTGTGATGCTAATATTGGAGCCATAAATTTAGCTGCTTTGTATAAAAAATAGTTGCATTTGACCGAATCTGTAGAGTTTATTTTAGGAATCTTGAAGATTTCCTAATGTTGATGAGAATTGGGTCTGACTTTAGAAGCTTTGGGGTATAAATTGTGCTGATAATTGGTCTGAGTTGAACCTGGACAAAGTGCTGATGTGATCACTCTGAGCAGAGTGATTCATCGTGTTACCACAGACAGCTCTGGCCAGGAAGGAGCTGCAGAGCAGGGAGACTGAGGAGCACGGAGAAGGTGGCCGTGGTGTGCACAGGAGCTTTCAGGTCTTTTAGGAGAAGGTGGCTGGGTGGCCGTCTCTTTACCACTGTGATTAGTGAGCGGCCCTGCTCTGTTCACAGAAGGTGGCCTTCCTGTCCCGCTGCTGTGTGCTGCTCCTTGCCCTGTCCCCACTATTCTGTGCTCTGGGCTATTTTCAGGCTTCTGTGGCTGCTTGGTCAGCTGGCCTTCAGAGCCACGGCCAGCCCTGCAACATGGTGTAGAACTGGCTGTTCCAGTCCCTAGACAGCAGTGAGGCCAGTGCTGGAGGGCTGTGTTTGTGTTGGACATTTGTTGAGAAGGATAATTGAGATTCTGCAGTTTCCAATACTGTAAGGAAGTACTCGGTGCTAATATGACATGACTATTCTCAATTTAGCAATTAAAAAGCCTTAATGGCCTTGTCTTCCTTATAAATGGGACCTTAATGTTAATTTTAGGAAGTTTGGAACTTAGAAGCAAAATGAGTAAAATAAGAGTCGTCAGTAATTCCACCATTTAGGGCTAATAATTGTTAATGTTTAGTCTGTATCCTTGTTCTCTTGTATATATACCGTATGAATCAGCAAGCCTTTGGTTGCAAGTACAGGAAGCCCAGTTATAACTGGAATAAAGCAAAGAACAAAAGGATATGTTGTTTGAGGTAAGCATCCGAAATTGTATATAAAATCAACACACTGTGCCCCATACATGCATTAACATACACAGTTGTGATTTAATAAATAGAAAATGAAATATATATATAAGAGAATGTATTGATTCACTAAAGGAAGGGTCTGGATGTAGCTAGGTATTTAGGAAAGTATTTGATCTGAGCAAAAGACCAGAAGAAGTTAAAGAACGACCCAATGCAGACACTCCAGGCATTGACTGCCTGGCCACGTCAGTAAGACAGACGTGCTGTGTGGGCGAAGGATTTTCCTAATGTGAGTCCTCACTTTGCTCCTGGAGTTTCTCTGCTGTGTGCAGGTGTCACAGACAGGATTTAGGACTCAGGCAGGGCAGACCGACACTCCGAGGTCTGCACTGACACTTTGAACCCCAGTTTGCTGTCGTGTCCACCTTTGTCTCCTGCTTTTGTTTTCGCTACTGTGCTGATTCAGAACGTCAGGCTCGCTTCCTTGGGATGTTTGGGAGGTGAGGTCTTAAGGCATTGGGGGCGGTCCTGCTGTGCTCTGGTGTGGTGTCTGCAATGTGGTTCCCGCTTCTGGGGGCTTTTGCAGACAGAGGGCATAGACGGGGGCTGGAGTTAAGATGAGTTTGTGTGACACACCCTTTGGCCACCCAGATGATGCCTGCAAGTGTGAGTCATCCTGGGGATGTGATCTTGTAGGAGTGGGGTGCAGGAATCAGTGCCACAGGCGGTCACCGTCCCTGTGAGCCCATTTCTTCTCAAAGACTCATGGATGCCATACAGACTTGTGCTCAGTTGGAAAAATTATATCATGGAACGGAAAGGCCAGAAAAAAAGGTCAAAATATTTGGTTTGAAATGACTGAGGAGCAGAGGTAGTTTTAGTCACTCAGTTTAGGCTCCATTGAGGCGGCTACAAATGACTGATGTGAATTTTACTTCTCTCTCCAATAGATCCTTGAAATATTGAAATAATATTAATGATATACTTAATATAGTCCATCAATTAATATAATTGGAATAATTATGATAGGAATCATCAAAAATGCTGTGGGCCAGGGTGTTTTTGTAAAATATGGGGCCCCTGGAATTTCCTAGATCAAGTTTATTCCATGACCACACCGTCTCTGGGACTACCTGTGTATGAGTGGCTTAGCAGCATCTGAAACAAAAAAAAAAATGCTTCTGCACACAGCTGCTGGGGATGCCGGCTTCAACTTCTCAACTCTGTGTCGGCAGAAGCTGGAAAGAAGAAGGCACAGTAAGTTGTGGAGGGCGAGGAGTGCCGACCTCGTGTTCCGAAGCATTCTGAGTACCTTCACAGATACCACCGACTCCTAATAATATTTTCTACTGTGAACTCTAGATGATTTTTTTTTTCAATTTTGAAGATGAAGGGCTGTGGCTGAGGCATGTCTTAAAAATGAGTAAACTTGTTTTGTTACCTCCGGCTAGCTGGAATTTAACTAACTCTGCTCCTGACTGAGACAGTTTGTCCCCCAGTCCAGGCTACTTGTGTATTGAGGCCTGACAGCTGAATGATGATGTCTTGGCATAGTGAGAATAATTATGATAATTAAAAGCTTTTCTAGAGTGGGAGAAGATTAATACATGGATACCTGAGTCTATTTAAAATTATCAATTTTAATAAATGCTATCTGGCTGTTTCAGTTTCTTAGCTAATTTGAAACAGAAAAAGTGACCATCTAATTTTCCTTCCTGCAGCCTCCAGATTTGTTGAGGGGAAGGTATGTTAAGGTATGAAGTAAATCTAGATGACTTGTGTGGACCACTCCCAAACTTGGATTCCATAAAAGAAGTTTCTTCCATGCAAGTAATTGGTGATACCCTTTACACATGGAAACCATCTCTACTCTGAGGCATTAGATGGAGCCAGAGATGTCTGTGTCAGGGGTCTTTTCCAGCTGACAAGAAAAGTTGAGCTCAGATTGCCTTAAGCGATTTGCCCCATCTGAAATGGATTGTCATGTGTGACTGAGAGTTAGCTGAAATTAGCCATGGTGTATGTGGTGACGGCACCAGGACCCTGTCAGCCTGGGCTCTGACTCATGCTCACTGCATTCCTAGGCAGGTTCCAGGGATGCAAGGTGTTCGTCTGCCCCTCACAGCTTGGATTACCGTCTCAGCATCTCTGCATGCACTGAAGATTTATTTCCTGTAGTTCTGGTAAAGGGCTGACACTTGTTCATTCTGACTGGCCTGGATTAGGGAAAGTGTCCACTCACACATGAATCACTGTGGCCGGGAGTTATGCTGTCCTCATTGCTCAGATCTGGGCACAGCTGTGGACGGAACCAAGAGAACACACAGGTACACAGGTAGTTCTCCAAAGGAATATGGAACATTGTCCTTAGGAAGAGAGATTGGGTACTAAGGGAGAAAGGTAGACGTATGGGATTTTATATGTACATTTGAGTGTATTTTTAGAGTGCTATCGTGCTCTAATAATTAGATAAATCATGAAAGTTTTAATAACCATGATACCTACCTAGAAACTTTTATCTCAAAATGAAGGACAGAAATGAATAGTTAAAATGACAGTTATGTAAATCAGTTGATAATAGCACATTAATAACTTAAAAATAGTTACTTTATTTTATGCTTTGGTTTGAGGGCTAAGACTTTACCAGTTGTAGATGTCGCTTAGAAGAAAATGCCAACCCAGATGTCCTTGTGTGACTGGCCCACTACGGGAATTTGTACACATGCCTGCAAGTGTAAAGTGTTCATTGAGATCCTTATTTCTACTGAAAATGTTCTTTTGTAGCCTTACAGGGTGGCATAGTGGGACACTTCCTAGACTAGAAGAGAGGGCACACTCACTAACTGCCTTTTGGTGAATAATGAACCACATGTTCAATTAATTTACTTTAGGACTATTTCATGTGCATTATGATCTCTGGGTGTTGTGAAATCTGGTGCATTTTACTTGTATTATTCATGTAGCGATATGAGCATGTTTTTCTTTTAATTCTTTTTTTTTTTTTTTTTTGGAGACAGAGTCTCACGTTGTTGCCCTCAGTAAAGTGCAGTGGCATCACAGCTCATCACAACCTCAAACTCTTGGGCTTAAGTGATTCTCTTGCCTCAGCCTCCCAAGTAGCTGGGACTACAGGCACCCGCCACAACACTCAGCTATTTTTTAGAGGTGGGTTCTTGCTTTGGCTCAGGTTGGTCTCAAACTCATGAGTTTAAGCAATCCACCCACCTCAGCCTCTCAAGTGCTAGGATTATAGGCGTGAGCCACTGCACCCGGCCCGATTCTTCTTATTTTTTGAAAACAGATATCACTCAGAGTATGCTAAGAAAGAAGTGGGCTTGGGAATTACAGGGGGAAGTTTGAAATTTTAAGGGTTGTGGACTCTCAGAGTAGAGAAGACTCCTTCTAGCAGAGGAGAATAGCTTACCCTAAGTGTTCACTCTACTTGAATTGTGTGATTCTGGGAAGTCCCTTCAGTTGCCTTATCTGTAACATAAGAGAATAATAAAAGTAGCTATTTCACAGGCTTGTGTAAATAACTGATATAATGAATGGAAAGTGTTCAGCACAGTGTGTGGTGCTCAGGAGCGTGAGTTACTGTGGGTTGCACTTCACTGACAGCATTTCCCCTGCTGTGTGCTGTCTTCTTCTCCATCAGTCCCCAAGGATGGGGACTTTGCCTAGAAACATTTTGTGATCTTTCAACAAATTCCATGTGCATTGCATACACTAAAAGCTAATAAATACTAGGCTACCGGATGGGAGTATGTTATTACTAAGCCACGGGGCTTCTGTTTTGTCCTGCTGTGCCACTTTCCACGTTGGACTCACAAAGAGCCAGAGAAATGAGGCAGAGGAAGGTCTCTGAGGAACGGGCAGAATAAGACTGCTGCCGCTTTCCTTCATTCTCTCCTACCTCACTGCCCACGGCAAGCCGCGCTTGGTGAGGGTGGACCAGATGGCAGACCAAGTGCTGTGGGGATGGAGATGCCGAGAGGTGGAGGTGGAGTGTCTGTCACAGGAGCAGACGCGGGTGTGGCCCCTCAGAGCGGGAAGGGAAGGCTCCTTCCAGCAGAGGAAAAGAGCTGGTCCAAAGTGTTCATTCTTTTATTTGTGGCTTACTCAACATTGAAGGGCTCCTGAATTTTGGTTGCATATAGCAAATACAAAGATGGATAAAGGGGAAGGGTAGAATAAGGACCGTTTTCAAGATATTTTCTGTTTCAGAGTTCTTAATGTATGCGTTCTTTTGCAAATGGTTATGTTTTTATGTACTAGAAAATCTCCAAGGTTTATTCAGTCGTTATCTAATTTATTACTGTAATATTTAAAGTAACTATTGTGCTCACAGTAGTGTGTTTGTCTTTGAGGAGGGCACATAAAACACAGATCCTGTCTTCCCAGAGTTCGGTGATCCAGTTGGGAAGAAAGTTACATACATGGGTCACTATGAAAGTTTTGAGACACACTGTGCTCTGGTCCATTATTTCATATTCAAGAGACACAGTTGATGACGGGGTCCTTTCTGATTCACCCACCTAAGTTTCAGCTTGGTCAGCTTATCCATGCTGTTGGAAGGACTTCACTTGTTTTTGTCTGTAGATTTTACATTTCTTGATTTTTGTGTATCTCAAAGCTTTCATAATGGCCCGTGCATGTAGCCATTGGGTAGTGATGAACAGGCTGTGTATTTGTGCCTAAACAAGTAATCTGTACATAAAGTGTTACTATGGTTTGGATAAGGTGACAGTACAAGCTTCTGAGAATGGCTAATATAGGATATGGGAAAAGATAGAATTTTAAACTGAGAAACAGAGTCAGAGGCAGAGAGGAGAGAAATGAGTGTCCTAATATTCCTAATATAAAGAGTGAAAAAGGGGTAAGAGAAGGAGCAGGTGCCATCCTGGGTTGGGGAAGAGGACAGGCTGGACAGGCGGAGGCAGACTAGGGGGACTCGTCAGGGATGGCCGAGAGGTGGCATTTGGAGCTGTTTCTGGCTGCTGGGCAGGGCTGCACAGATGAACTCTGAGGCCATGTTCAGGCTCAGTAGGACCTAACGTGATGCCCCGAGGGTGCTGTCACATGTGGGCGTGGGCAGCCTCCTGTCATGTGTCCACCACCTTGTCAGCAGCAGGAGTTGGAGGGCCCTGTGTCTCCCTGCATGCCTTGTAGACCAGCACTTGGACATCCTGCATGTGGACGCGGGGCAGGGATAACCCCGTTGAGGCAGGGCCCTCCAGGGAATTATGCTACTCAGGAAACCAAACCACATTCTACCCAGAGGACAGAATTAGAAAAAAGAATCAAAGCGGATTAGAGGCCTTAAGTTCACTTTGGTCTAGGGCAGTGGTTCTCAGCCTTCCTAATGCTGCGGCCTTTTAATACAGTTCCTGTGGGTCTAGTGGCTTTCTATTCTGACAAGGGTGATTGGATTAATTTGACAGGTTTCTCCCTCCCTCCCTATAGCCCACTCTCTTATTTTTCTTGAGGTTTTCTTTTATGGTGAACTTAGGTTAGTTATTATTTAGAATCATAAACTCTTCACATGTGAGGCAAGTTGACATTCTGACCCTTTTCCCTCCAAGGCATTAAAGTGAGACTGAGGGGTTTTGGTCATTTGTCCCCTTCTCTCTGATGCCTAAGAATGTCGTGTGTTCAACAGTGAAACCCTTGGAGCTCTGGTTTCTGCTTTCCAGCCTTATAGAATTTGAACACACAGGCTCCCAAGACCAACACTTGTGAGAAGGGCCCTTCTCAGAAGCCAAGCAGGTCTTACCAGTGAGGACTAAAGACTTTCACAGCTAATTTAAACCTTGTATTGTAGCTACTGTAGTAATCATCATATTCCCATTTGATAAGGGAGGAACTTTTGACATAGGTTAATTAACAAGCCTCAGGCTACACTAATAAGTAGCAGAGCTGAGCTGGACCTGCCCATCCACCTCCAGTCCATACTGTCCATCTCAGCGCAAGGCAAGGGCCGTCTCCTGTAGTTAGTTCATTCCCTGACACGGTTGAAGGTTATGGGAAAAATGAATTCCTGAGATGCTTCATGGTGGGGACTCGCTCGCCTCACATCTTTGTGTTGAAGATAATGTCAGCAGTTGGGAAGGGCATTGCGCCGTAGAGGACGCTCCTCCGCAGACAGGTGTTCACGGCGCACTTGCTGCAGCCTCTCGCTCCTCAGTCCTGGGGAGGGTCAGGAGGGCAACTGAGGAGGGAAGCTGACTAGAGCCAAGTGAGTTTATGACACATGGTTTTGGGATTTTAAAAGGGTTGATCTACTTGTGCTCAGGTGCCTGCATTTACAGCCTGTGGAAGGTGTTGCACATGGCACCCAGACGGCAAAACCCACAGGTGATCTTGTAATCCTGCATTGTTCTCCCCTCTAATAAGTAGTGATTGTGTCTTCCTAAATCAGGAATTTCATGCCACAGAGCAATGCTCTGTGGATCGGAGCTGAGCGGGTGTGTGTGCTGTCTACATGGGAGATTCTGTTTTCTTAGCAGAAGAAACACTGATTCTTTTCTGTTGGAGTAACCTGTATCACACCTTTAGAAATGGACAGAAAGTTAATTGTCTTGCCTAGACTCCTTTCTCCTAAAAGCTGATTCTTCCTGAGGGATGTTTGATGTTGAGTGTTGGAGGAAAGTGAACCAAATTTGTGACTGTCAGTTTCAGGTCTACCGCAGTGCATGAAGGGCCTTGAGTTTGCAGGTCTGTGAGCTGTCTGCCCCCTCTGAGTCCTGTCCACATTCCCAGTTCTGCCTGTCATTTCTTCACTTTGTTGCCCTCCTGGCCCTCTAAAATAATTACGCTTCTCATTTCCTGATTGAAAAAGGATTGCAAATGTTTTTACACTGACGTCCTTGAACTTTAGATTTTTTTCTCCCAGAGACATTAAGAAATTTCAGGCCTGGCACAGTGGCTCACGACTGTAATCCTAGCACTTTGGGAGGACAGAGTGAGAGGGTTGCTTGAGCTCAGGAGTTTGAGACCATCCTGAGCAAGAGCAAGATCTTGTCTCTACTAAAATAATGGAAAAAGTAGCCAGGTGTGGTATCCCGGCTCCTCTGGAGGCTGAGGCAGGAAAATTGCTTGAGCCCCGGAGTAAGAGGTTGCAGTGAGGTAAGGAAGGTCATGGCACTCTAGCCCAGGTGGCAGAGAAAGACTGTCTCAGAAAAAAGCAAAGAAATTACAAAGGCATCTTTTCTAATTTAGAAATAAAACCTACTCATTTTACTCTACATGAATATTTACTCAGTTACCTTATTTTAATGTTCTGCCAGCATTTACATTTAGCAGACTTTTTTTCTTATATTGCTTCATGTACTAGTTTATTCACTTAACATATTAATTTCTTAATGTTTATTTTCCGCACTAGTATATAAACTTTTTGTCAAGTTCTTTGCTTTGACTTTGTGAAGCTAAGTCTAGTTAGAGTACGCAATAACTATTTGTTGAACAACTACCTGAATGAATTCTGCAGAAAACAGAATTTATAGAAAAGAGAATGGAGGCGAATCCCTGGAAATAAATTGTATAGCACTTAAAATACACATGAATATTTAAATATGCCTTGCATACAGGGAGTCCTTCTTTTGCACAGTGCTATTTAATTTCATGTAAATTTAAGCAAAATGATTCTAATAATTGATGAAAAAAGTTACTATTTTTCCTTGATTAAAAAAAATTTTCCTATTACTAAAGTCTCTTGTTGGCTGTAAAGATACAGGGAAATGAAAAAAGTAGAAAAACTATTATTGGTTAAGTGCACATTTGTTAAAGCATCAGAACATTGAGATGAAAGTGATCTATTTCTTTGAAAGATCTTACCATGAGTAGTTTGAATGGTACGGAGCACACATTGTTTCTATGCCTAGACAAATCGTCGTGGTCTCTGAGTGTAAGTCAACGTACAACATTTTATCCTTTGTACTTTCCATGTGAAGAAGTGTCTCCGGGACTGCCCTTAATGCAGAGTTTGTGTAATGTCGCTTCCTCGAGGTCTAGGACATCCCCATCCTTCTTATTGCAGCACTTTCCTTATTTGTGAGGTGGATAAGTTCCCCTTCCCTGAGTTCCTCTGACTGCACCTCCAGAGTCCCACACGTGGTGGCAGGTGGCAGCGTCACCACCACTGCAGAGGCAGCACTGTCTCCTTTACCTTCGTATCTGATGCAGATTTCACTTCCAACATCGTCCGTTTTTGTTTCTGTGCTATACTTTCATCTTTGTTGGCCAATTCTGTCTTTGGTTTGCCATGTCATTTATAATTGGAAGACAGGAAGGCAACGCTTGCACCCGCTTTGCTGTTGTATTGGGAGAACCGATGACAAATGTGCCCCGACCAACACCGACAGGCTTTCCGGGAGCGAAGCGCTGTGGTGGGGTGGAGCCCCGAGCACACGGTCCGTCTGTGGGTTGGCGGATGGGGGAGCTGACGGCAGAGCTTGCCCTTGGAGCAGCTGCAGTCCACGTAGCCTGTTAACTGAAGGCTGAGCCCCGTGTCCACCGTTACTGAGCTGAGCGAGGCCTGGACGGCACGTGGCGGCCGGAGCGAAGCACACTGTCTCAATCACAGGCTTTATTTTGTGAACATGCATATGCATTTTCTCTTTCTAAATTGGGAGCACTTTTATACTTATGATTTTTATTTTTTCACATAATTTTGTATGGCATACATGTCAGAAACAGCAGTCTTTTCATGTATGATTGCTCAGCATTTCATCCTACAGAGTGCACCATACTTCTCCTGACCAATCTTCCTTTTGTACATTTGGGATTTTTCTCTTTTTCTCAGTTACAGACAGTGCTGGGATGATCACCCCAGTGGCCACATCTTTGAATAACTATGGTTTATTTGGAATGGCCATGTTTCTAGGGGAAGAGCTGCTGGCTCGCGGGATATGGACCCTGTTAAAGCATCTTCATGTTCATCGCGTTGCCCTTGAGAGAGAGGCTCCCGCTCGGGCGCCTGTTAGTGACATAACTGGGGGGCTGGTGCAGGGTTCCCCAGCCCAGGCCCATATTGCTATTATCCTCCTTCTTCATTTTTTCCATTTTAATAAGTAAAACAGATGTTTTATTTTAAAAATTAGTTTTCATTACTAGTTAGGTAGAATATTTGTTTTGTTTCCTTGTAGTAAATGAATTTTTATCTATAGAATTTTATTCTGGTCTGTATTACAGTACTAAGCACATGGTGTGGGTTTTCTTGCCTTACCAGATTACTTGTATATATACATTTCTATAACTCTGTGTGTACAGAAATAATATGTGTAATATGTACAAATATGTACTATGTAAAGAGGGAAGCAGGTGGGTATTTCTGTGTATTTGCACTGCACTCATGTGCACACGCCACTCACGGTTTTAAAGGCATAAAAATGCTCTGGAGAGACTGCATGGGATTCCCTTCCCAGCACTCAGACAGCATCTGCTGCTTACTTACTGGAATAAAGGCTCTTCATTAGACATCATTTTTGTTTAGTTTTCATATTTTTAATGTATTGACTTCAAAAATCATAGTTGGATATTTTATGCTGTCTTATTAAAGCTTGAATTTATTGTGTCTTAGAAAAATGTAAAATTAAAAAAAAATAAAGGAAGAGGATATTGAAAGATAAAAAGAATATCCCAGAACTTGAGTTTTGTAAGATGACTCAACTTTCAAATGCTTTTCTTTCTTCCTCTCTCTCTTTTCTTTTCCTTTTTTTTTTTCTTAAAGAAAGGGACCATACCTCATGACCTGCGGGAAATTCCAGTTAATTTTTCATTACATGATTTTCAGGGGACAGGGTCAAAAGGAACTAGTAGGGCATTCAATTATGTGCTTGAGTGTGTTGGAAAATGTTTTTTTTTCCCCCTTAGGTGTACAATATTTTACTTGGGCTTGTTTTTCAAGTACATTGAAGTGTGACTAAACATTTTGGATACTACCATTATGTAAAGAAGAGGCTTCGTCTCGTTAATTATTCCTTCATCAACTTTGCAGTTAGCTAGTTACCTGTGGTGAGAACCTAGAGGACATGGCTTTAGGCATTGGACAGAAGGAGGGTGGGTGGTAGGTGGGGAAGCTCAGGATTGGGGGCTGTGTTGTCCCTCCCACTGCTGTATGAAGATGCAGTTGGTCCAAGCTCCTTTCTGTCTAATAGTTTTGGATGAGTCTTAAGTGGGGAAGGAGAGGAAGTCAGATGGTTGGACTTGAGTTCAACTGAGGGCTAAAGGTCCTTCTGTCACTCATCCTACAGGGCTGGAGTGCTGTCCTTCTGGACAGTAGTGGAGCGCTGAGATACAGCTGGAGCCAGAGGCATAGGGAAGGGCTAAGGGAGGCCCAGAAAGAAGGATGTCTGCTGACAATGTGGAAGGGAAGCCCAGTAGCCGGGGGGAGCGAGACGGAGCCCCGAGCTACACCTGCCTCAGGGTTGTCCAGCCAGTGTCTAACCACAGTATTTTCACTTCTGCAGTCTCTCCTGCCGCAGAGCGCATCCGATTCATCTTGGGGGAGGAGGACGACAGCCCCGCCCCCCCACAGCTCTTCACGGAGCTGGATGAGCTGCTGGCCGTGGACGGGCAGGAGATGGAGTGGAAGGAGACCGCCAGGTGAGCACGCTGGTTGTGTGGTGCAGGGCAGGGTGCTGGGCCTGTGCGTGCCTTCCCAGCCACCAGTGTGCACAGCTGTGGGGCGCCATGCTGGCTGGGGCGAGCAGTAAATGATGCTATTATTTATTCCCTGCATGCAGGGAATCCCTTATTCACTGCTGGAGTATTGTTTCATGCTCTGTATAAAAGTCAAAATTAAGGAATTAGAAGTAAATCCTAATATTTTGGAGAGATAATATACTCAAGCACCCAAATACGATAGCCAAGAGATGTGTTTCCACAGTCTTCACATGCCAAGATGTCTTGTGAGGCCTTGTCTGACTTATTACCCACCCCCTGTGGGGAGGTTGTGGGGACAGTGAGGGCTGCCACAAAGGTGGGGTTACAGTAATCCTCCTGTTTCTGTGGTTTTAATTCCTGGGGGTTCTGTTACCCAGGGGCCAGTACAGGGAGATATTATGAGAGATGGAGAGAATGACCATACTCACGTAACATTCATTATGGGATATTGCTATAATCATTGTTTTAGTATTAGTTATTATTGTTCATGTCTTACTATACCTAATTTATAAATCAAACTTTATCGAAGAAAAGTGTATCTAGAAAAAATTAGTGTATATAGGATTCAGTACTGTCCATGCTTTTACTATCTTGGAATATATTCCCCATCAACATAGGGAGACTACTGATTTTCAAGTGAAAACCTGTGATCTTTTAGCTGTCCAGCTGAAAGCCAGCAGAAGGCTCACTTGAACTTGGAGTTTAAAGACCTGAGGAATGGCAGACTCTGTTGCCTCTTAGCTACATGACACTGGGTGTCTTAGACTTTGTTGCCATCACAATAAATAGCAGATAAAAATAGACCTGCTTTGTGAAATACGTGATACATTGTTACACAGTGCATGGGTAACATCTTGATACCTACACACAACACAAATATCTGAAGTTTCATTAATCTCATGACAATAGAGACTTTTTTTTTTGAGACAGAGTTTCACTATGTTGCCCTCGGTAGAGTGCCCTGGCATCAAAGCTCACAGCAACCTCAGACTCTTGGGCTTAAATGATTCTCTTGCCTCAGCCTCCCAAGTAACTGGGACTACAGGCACTTGCTATAATGCCCACTATTTTTTTGTTGTTGTTGCCATTGTTGTTTAGCAGACCTGGGCTGAATTCAAACCTGCCAGCCTCAGTGTATGTGGCTGGCATGGTAACCACTGTTACAGGTGCCAAACCAATAGAGACTTTTTATTTTTATTTTTATTTTTTTTTTATTAAATGATAGCTGTATACATTAATGCAAACATGGGGTACAGTGTAGTGTTTTCATATACAATTTGAAATACTTTCATCAAGCTGGTTAACATAGACTTCATGTCATTTGCTTAGTCATTGTGTCAAAAC
>CAUYQV010126606.1:0-10208 GCA_963574575.1 Galagoides demidoff | reverse complement strand
ACAACAATGATGGCTGCAACCAAAAAAATGGCCGGGCACTATGGCGGGCGCCTGTGGTCCCAGCTACTTGGGAGGCGGAGGCAGGAGACTCACTTGAGTCCAGGAGTTGGAGGTTGCTATGAGCTGTGATGCCATGGCACTCTACCCAGGGGGATAGCTTGAGGCTCCATCTCAAAAAAAAAAAAAAAAGATATTCACTTGTCCCACAAATATTTACTATCCTTTTACAACTGCTATATGGTACAATCTTTGCTGCAAATCAAGCATTTGTGCAAATGAGGATGTTTCTAGGCTTTTGATTCTATCTCTAGGGCATATCTAACTATTCTATAAAAGCTTTAAAGTCTTGGCTCAGCGCCCGTAGCACAGTGGTTATGGGGCCAGCCACATACACCAAGGGTGGTAGGTTCGAACCCAGCCAGGACCAGCTAAACAACTGCAATAAAAAAATAGCTGGGTGCTATGGGGAGCGCTAGTAGTCCCAACTACTTGGGAGGCTGAGACAGGAGAATCACTTGGGCCCAAGAGTTTGAGGTTGCTGTTGAGCTGTGACGACACAGCACTCTACCCAGGGGGACATAGTCAGACTCTGTCTCAAAAAAAAAAAAAAAAAGCTTTAAAGTCTTGATGTCTGACAGAAAATTTTTCCACGTTGTTGTTCTTATTCAAGAGTATCTTTCCTACTATGGGCTTTCACTTCTACTTGTATTTTAGAACCCACTTGTCAAATTCCACCCCAAAATAACACCAAAACCCCGCAGGGATTATTATTGGAACTGAATTTTTCTATAAATTATGTCAGAAATAATTGATATCTTTAAAAATACTGAATCTTCCTTCCACCGTATGAGTATGATGTATTCTTCCATTTATTTATTCTTTAATTTCTCTCAATGATGTATTATAATCTTCTGCAAAAGGATTTGCACAGGCATTTGAACTTTATTATTATTATTATTATTATTATTATTTGAGACAGAGTCTCACTTTGTTACCCTCAGTAGAGTGTAGTGGCATCACAGCTTACAGCAACCTCCAATTCTTGAGCTTACGCGATTCTCTTGCCTCAGCCTCCCAAGTAGCTGAGACTACAGGGGCCTACCACGCCTGGCTACTTTGTGGTTGTAATTATCATTATTCTTTGGCAGGCCTGGGCTGGATTTGAACCCACCAACTCCTATGTATGTGGCAGCGCCCTAGCCGCTGAGCTACATGCACAGAGCCTGAACTTTATTTTTAGGTATTTGAACTTTCTTGTTACTCTATGATAAATATTAAATTTTTTTTTTTTTAACTTTGTTGCTGATATATATAAATGAATGGAATTTTACATATTGGCTTTGTACCCAACAATCCTCCCAAAATTACAGGCTGGGTGTTGTGGCTCACATCTTTAACTCCCAACACTTTGGGAGGCACAGGTGGCAAGAGGAACACTTAAGGCCAGGAGTTCAAGATCAGCCTGGGCAACACAGTGCGACTCTTTCTCTATTTAAAAAAAAAAAAATTAACTTGGCCTGGTGGTGTGAGCCTGTATTCAGCTACTTAGGCTAAGGTGGGAGGATCACTTGAGCCCCAAGAGGTAGAGGTTACAGTGAGCTATGATCATGTCACTTGCACTCCAGTCTGGGCAACAGAGTGAGCCCCTGTCGCTAAAAAAATTAATAACAAAAAAGCAAAGAAATAAAACTATTTATTCCAATAATTTATTTATAGATTCTTTTACATTTTTGATGTATGTAGTCATCATCTATACATAACAGATCCAACAAGATTCTTTCTAATCTTTGTCTTTTTTTTTTTTCTTGCCTGACTGTACTAGCCAGAATAGCCAGTAAAATTATGAAGAGAAATGGTGAGAGTGGGCATTCTTCTCTTATTCCCAATCCTTTTTTTTTTTTGGTTTTATATACGATTTGAAATATTTTCATCTAACTGGTTAACATAGCCTTCATGGCATCTTATTCCCAATCTTAAGAGGCAAACTTTCAAGTTGTTCAGCATGAAGTCTGATATTTGTTATAGGTTTTTGTTTTTTTTTTTTTTTTTGAAACAGAGTTTTACTTTGTTGCCCTCATGCATCATAGCTCACAGCAACCTCAAAGTCTTGGCCTCACCGGATCCTAAGCCTCACCCTCCTCCGCAGCTGGGACTGCAGGCACCAGCCACAAAGCCCAGCTATTTTTAGAGATAGGGTCTCACTGGCTCAAGATGGTCTTGCACTCATGAGCTCAAGCAATCCACCCACCTCAGCCAGAGTGCTAGGATTACAGGCGTGAGCCACCATGCCCAACTTTGTTATAGGTTTTTAATAGATAAGATTTATCCAATTAAGGAAGTTTCCTTTTATTATTAGTTTGTTAAGAATTTTTAACCATAAATGGATGATGAAATTTATCACTTTCTCTCTTAAGATGACCATAATTTTTCTCCTCTACTATATTAAAATGGTGATTTATACTGTCTTATTAAAAAATGTTATATCTGGCACAGAGCCATGTGCCTGTCTTCCCAGCTACTTGGGAGGTTGAGGCTAAAGGATTTCTGGGGCTCAGGAGTCCCAGGCAACACAGGAGATCCTGTCTCCAAAAAGAAAAAGTTATGTCAAAACCAATTTGTAGGCTCAGCACCTATAACTCAGCGGGTAGGACTTCAGCCACATACACTAGAGTTGGTGGGTTCGAACCCAACCCAGGTGTGCCAAACAACAATGACAATTACAAAAAGAAAATAACTGGGCATTGTGGCAGGTGCCTATAGTCCCAGATACTTGGGAGGCTGAGACAAGAGAATCGCTTAAGCCCAAGAGTTGGAGAGTTTGAGATTTGCTGTGAGCTAAGATGCCACAGCACTCTACTGAGGGCGACATAGTGGGACTGTTTCAAAAACAACACAAAACCAATGTGCATTCTTGGAAAAAATCAACTTGGTTACTTATATTGCTGGATTCAGAATGTTAATTTTTTTGGATGACTTCTTTTTTTTTTTTTTTTTTTTGGAGACAGAGCCTCAAGCTATCCCCCTGGGTAGAGTGCTATAGCATCACAGCTCACAGCAACCTCCAACTCCTGGGCTCAAGTGAGTCTCCTGCTTCAGCCTCCTAAGTAGCTGGGACCACAGGCGCCTGCCACAAGGCCCGGCTACTTTTTGGTTGCAGCCGTCATTGTTGTTTTAGTGGGCCTGGGCTGGATTTGAACCTACCACCTTAGGTGTATGTGGCTGGTGCTTTGGCTACTTGAGCCACAGGCACCCAGCCAGATGACTTCTCACACTTACATTAATGAAAGAGATTGAATTGATATTTTTCTTTCATCTTAGATCACTGATTCTGATTTTGATTTTTGTTTTTTTTTTTTTTTTGAGACAGTCTCAAGCTGCTGCCCTAGATAGAGTGCTGTGGCATCATCATAGCTCATAGTAATCTCAAACTCTTGGACTCAAGTGATCCTCTTGCCTCAGGTTTTCTTCTATTTTTAGTGGAGACAAGTGTCTTGCTCTTGCTCAAGCTGGTCTCAAACTCCTGAGCTCAAGCAATCTGCCTGCCTCAGTTTCTCAGAGTGCTAGGATTTTACAAGCATGAGCCACCACATCTTTTGATTCTGCTTGAAGGTTTTTAGTTATTCCTTTAGTACAAGTCTGTGGGTGACAAATCCTGTTTTTAATTGTCTGAAAATATCTTGATGTTGCCTGCATTCTAAAAGACTATTTTTACTGAAAAAAAACGTATTCGTAGTTACTTTCTCTTAGTGTTATAATCTAGCTTTCACTGTTCTATGCAGAAGTCAGATGTAAGTCTAATCTTTTGAAGGTAGACTGCCATTTCTCTCTATCTACTTTTAATATTTTTCTTTGTTTTGATTTTTTAATTGGTAATTCCAAAATCTGGTATTCCCATGGATCCATTTTTACTGTGTCTTTGTTGTTTCTCTGATACTGGTTTTCTCACGTCTGGTCATTTTTAATACATGCCAGAAATTGTTCCCAAGTTTATTTGCTGAAATTACTTAAAGCCTAGAATGATCCTTCAGAGAGGATGTGCTTTTGCTTCTACTGGACTCCTGGGGATACTAGCACCATGAGTCATCTTAATCCAATTCATGAAATTAGATGTTACAGTCCCTCTAATGCCTACTTCTAGGGCATGGCCTTTCATGGTCTTAACCCAGAAGAAATGGGGTTCACCAGGTTTCCTTTTACTTGATGGGTCCTGAACATTAATCCCTGTTACTTTAGTCTAAGGAAGCACTTTTCATGGCATTGCTGCTCAGCCTCCCTATTTAGGAATCCAGCATATTCCCTTAAGGGACAAAGGAGCCCCAAAATAGACTCTCATCCTTGGAACTCTGTATCTCTCACATGGATCATGGCTGGGTAATTATCTTACTATCTCTCTAGTATCTTCAAATAGCTGTTTATATTTCATACACATTTTCTAATTGCCCCTGGTAAGAGATAATTACCTAGTCTGCCATTTCTCAAAACAGAAACCCATATTGCCTTTTTACTCTCTTCTCTTTAGTGAATAAAGGGAGTCATTGATTAACAGTATCAGTTTATCCAAGTAGTGGTTCTATCCCCTCCTTGGCTTATCCTCTCATTTACATAATAATGAAGACTCCCATAAGGTTAATTTTTTTTTTTTTTTGAGACAGACTCTCACTATGTTGCCCTCAGTAGAGTGCTGAAGGGTGACAGCTCACAGCAACCTCCAACTCTTGGGTTTAAGCTAGTCTCTTGCCTCAGCCTCCCAAGTAGCTGGGACCATAGGCACCTGCCCCAACGCCCAACTAAACATTAAATGTTTAGACAGAGAAGAAATAAATATAATCGAAGATACCAGTGGATTTAAAGAATAACAAAATTAATCTCCATGGAGATTTATCAACTTTATTTCATAAAAAATTCATTTGAGGCTAGGCACCTGTAGCACAGTGGTTACGGCACTGGCTGCAAGCACCAAGGGTGGTGGGTTCGAATCTGACCAGGGCCAGCTAAACAATGACACCTGCAAAAAAACATAGCTGCCTGTAGTCCCAGCTACTTGGGAGGCAAAAGAATCGCTTAAGCCCAAGAGTTGGAGGTTAGAGTCACAGCACTCTACCGAGGGTGGCAAAGTAAGACTCTTATCTCAAAAAAAAAAAAAACCCAAAACATAAACGTATACAGTGAAAACTTCCTCCTATGTCAGTCCTACTTCCAAAAGCACCAATGTATTAGGTTTTGTGTAGTCTCCCAAAGATATGTGGTATGTCATACATATCAAGAAAATTATGTGTATATGTTTATGTCTTTTTCACTCTTTTCTATACAAATAATGAGCATACTGACACACTACTATGTTTTTTGTTTTTTTCCCACTTATATCTCAGAGTCCTTTCTATAAATGTACATGAAAAGCTCCCTCATTCTTTTCTATAGCTGATCAATATTTCATTGGATGAATATTCCTTAATTTACCCAGTTCCCTACTGATAAACATTTATGTTCTAATTTCTTACCATTGCAAACAATGCTATAATAATCTTATGTCTACGTCATTAAACAGGAGTATGAGTAAATCCATAGGATAAATTACTGGAAGAACAGGTCAATGAGAGCATATATTGTAATTTTGATGGATATTGACAAAGTACCCTCCATAGCATCTCTACCAATTTACAATCCCATCAGCAAATGAATTAAAGTGTTTCTGAATACCCGTACCAATAAACGGAGTTAACAAACTTCTCAGTGTAGTTATGATTTTCATTTCTCTTAAAATAAGTTAGATTGAGCATTTTCATATGCTAAGAGACACTTCTCATAGCATTTTAACAGCTTAATTCACATAGAAAAAAAAGATGTTGCTTTTGATTTTTGTATTTAAAGGAATACACTAGGCCAGGCACAGTGGCTCATGTCTGTAATCCTAGCACTCTGGATTGCTTGAGCTCACAAGTTCAAGACCAGCCTAAGCAAAAGTAAAACCCCATCTCTACTCAAAAAAAAAAAAAATAGAAAAACTGAGGCAAGGCTCAGCGAACATAGCACAGTGGTTATGGCACCAGCCACATGCACTGAGGCCGGAGGGTTCGAATCCAGCCCAAGCCAGCTATACAACAATGACACATGCAACAAAAAAATAGCCAGGCATTGTGGTGGGTACCTATAGTCCCAGCTACTTAGGAGGCTGAGGCAAGAGAACCACTTAAGCCCAGGAGTTTGAGGTTGCTGTGAGCTGTGATGCCACAGCACTCTACCAAGGACAACATACGGAGACCCTCAAAAAAAAAACCTGAGACAAGAGGATTGCTTGAGCCTGAGTTGGAAGTTGCTATGAGCTATAATGCCACAGCACTCTATCCAGGGCGACAGCTTGAGACTCTGTCTCAAAAAATAATAAAATATAAAATAAAATAAAGGAATGCCCCAAATTATGTAAGAACTACTGCTAAAACAACTTGCAATTGGACTTAGAGAGACAGGAAATAAGAAAAGGAGAAAGAAAAACTTAAACCAGGACAGGTTTTGCAAACTTAGATGGTATGTACAAAAAAATTTGTAGGAAATTTTTCTTATTTTAAAGCACATGTATTTATTTTAGTATGTGTTAGGTATAACTGATATCTCAAACTAGTAATATTATGGATATTTAGAATGGAACAAAACTTTAAATGTCAATTTAAAGTAAAAATAGATCAGGTGTGGTACCTCACACCTGTAATTCCAGTACTTTGGGAGGCACAGGTGGCAGGAGGATCACTTGAGGCCAGAAGTTTGAAGCTGCATCGAGCTAAGATAACACCACTGCCCCCTTAATCTGGGTGAGAGAGTGAGCAAGATTTTATCTCTAAAATAAAAGAAAAGAAAAGAAAAGAAAAGAAAAAATAGTAACCTGCTGGCACCCGTAGCATAGTGGGTAGAGTGCTGGCCATATACACTGAGGCTGGCGGGTTCAGACCCAGCCTGAGCCTGCTAAAACAACAATGACAACTGCAACAAAAAAACAGCTGGGCATTGTGATGGGCACCTGTCAACCCCACTACTTGGGAGGCTGAAGCAAGAGAATAGCTTAATCTCAAGAGTCTGATGTTGCTGTGAGCTGTGATGCCACAGAACTCTACAGAGGGTGACAGAGTGAGACTGTCTCCAAAAAAAAAAACAAAGAAAAGAAAAAATAGTAACCAAATAATATTGCAACAGTAAGTTCCATATTACAGCAAATTCAATACCAGGAATCCTGAATGGCCAAAATCTTAGAAACAATGAACAGAGAAGGAAAAATGGAAGCTTAAAAATAATTTATAATTGATGGCCATTAAAGCAAAGTTAAGAAGGGGAATAAGAAATTTTATTAAAATAACTGATTTTGTATTTGACAATTTTTTTTTTACTACTTTTGTATTCTCTTAGTTTTTTTTTAGAGGGTTGGATAAAGTAATGAAAGAAATATACTTCCCAATTTTTTTTAAAGTGCATTTTCTTTCCATATACTAGAAAGTCTGGTTTCAGACATTCTGATCACACTATGGATTCAAACTTGCTGTGTGCTTTGTACTTTCTCTACAAAAAGAACCAAAAAGCTCTTTTTCCCTAAAGCATTTGAATATCAGGTCAGGGTTCTTTAGAATAGGCCTCAGAGGATTTTCCCTTCACTAAACAGGCTGCAAAGAGATAATTAGCCTGGCCTTTTAGATTCAAGTGCCAAGGAACCAAAAGCAGGCTATGTGATTATATAGATGCAAGAGGCTTACACGAAAACAAACTAGCTGAATTTACATTGCAACAAAATCCAATGGCCATGTATTCCAATTTCTCTTCAGCTCTTGTAAGTGAAACATGCTTGTGAATCAGCATTCCAGTTACACACCTTTAGCTGTACTTTAGACTAAATCATGACATGACTTATCAACTATCTGAACACTGGGAAAACACAACCCCTATAAAAAAAAAAAATAGCCACAGGCAGAAAAATTTTTAACATTTGGACATAAAACCACAATAGAAAACTATAAAGCATAAGCTCTTTGGCATTAGATTTCCTACTCTCCTGCATCATTCAATTCGGTAGCCTCCAAATTTTAAATTTTAATTCATGTAAATTAAAATCCCCACAGATGTGAAATATTTCCATCATTGCAAAAAAGACTTACTTGCACTGCTCCAAGTCCTACCTTAGAACCAGTAACAATCCCAGTTCTTTTGAATCCTGACCTGTTCCCTATCCTCAACATCTAAATGCACTGATAGCTTCTCTGGGTCATACATAATGAAGTTATACTGCTGACTTCAGGGTCATAACAGACTTTGCTCTTTACTCTCCCCAAAGCTCTCTAAACTTAAAAAAAAAAAAAAAAAAAAGGAAAGAGAGAAATCACCTGCCCCTGAGGATGCAACCATGCATGCCTCAGAGAATTCATGATATAAGGAATGATTTCTCTCTCCTTTTGGGAATTGAAGAACCCAGGTGCCCCAAATAAAGGACTATTAAAAACAATTACAGGTCAAGCAAGGTGGCTCATGCCTGTAATTGTTCTGATTCTCAGTCCCAGAATTTGGGGAGGCCAAGGTGGGATGATCACTTGAGACCAGGAGTTCAAGGCTGCACTCCAGCCAGGGTGAGAGGGTAAGATCCTTTTCTTCTTTTTCATCAAAACCTCAGCAAACAAACATAAAGACCCTCAAAAGGTATTCTCAAAAGGTATACCTTAAAAGGTATTATCTGCAGAGAACACTTTTTTAAAATGGTTATTCTGGATGATAATAAATTCCTGCTTGTAAGATAAATTGAAAAACCAAAACCCTTAATTCAGTAACTGCTGTTTTCTAGGAGAAGGTACAAAAACCTCTTTCAATTTCATTCTTTCTTAGAGCTATATGGCTTACTGGTTTCATCTGCTAGAGGAAGGTGGCAGAAGGATCCAATTAAACAAATTCAAATTGTTTAATCCAATTAAACAATTTGAAGTAGTATGGTAACTTGGACCTCTGGTCCAAGCATTTCCACATCACTTTGGAAATCCTGCTTAACACTAATCCAGAGTTCCTCAAAAGCAGCACTACTGACATCTGGAGTCAGATCACCATGGGGACTGTGCTGTGCATTGCAGGATGGTTAGCAATATCTCTGGCCCATACTCACTAGATGTCAGTAATAGTTGCCCCCAGTTTTGACAACCAAAAATGTTTTCAGACATTGCCAAATGTCCCCTGGGGGTGCAAAATCACTGCTGATTGAGAACTACTGATTTAACCTGAGGAACATTCTTGGTCATCTCAACCCTAACTCCTCACATTCATTGGATACTCCTCCAAATTTTTTCCTTGAGATTTTCTCTCACCATCTAATTCAGCAAATATTTGCAGAACCTCCAAAACACAACAGCAAGGGCTCTAGATAAAAAGGCATGATAAGAGTCTGTTTCTATCTTCAAGCAGGTTTCTTAGGGAAGAAGTACAAAAAGAACTGTAATAAAAGACAGCCAATTATGTAATGTTTTGAATTGTTAACTTTTTTCCCTGTGGAATTCTCACCTCACCGAACTGAACAAATTTTGAGGACAAAAGACCATAACCTGTCCTTCAGTACCAATTTTTTAATAATGGCCCATAAAAACAAATAATTATAAAATTAATCTAGCAAGGTGACAATTTCATGTAGACAGTAAAAACTCCCCCAATTTGGACAAGTTAACCTCTCTCAACTGCAGCTTGTTCCTCTGTAAAATGGAAGAAAATAAATGGGAAGAAAATGATTGACAGGATTAAATTAGAGAATACAAGCACAGGTAAATCTTTTTCCACATTCTGGCACAGAGTAAGCATTAATACATATAGGCTATCATTACTATTACTATTATTATTACTTTTTGGGGGGACAGAACCTCAAGCTATCGCCCTGGGTAGAGTGCTGTGGCATCACAGCTCACAGCAACCTCCAACTCCTGGGCTTAAGTGATTCTCTTGCCTCAATCTCCCAAGCAGCTGGGACTACAGGCGCCCACCACAATACCTGGCTATTTTTTGGTTGTAGTTGTCATTGCTATTTGGCAGGCCTGGGCTGGATTTGAACCCGCCAGCTCTGGTGTATATGGCTGGCGCCTTAGCTACTTGAGCTACAGGCACCCAACCCATTACTATTATTTTACTAGCAACAAATCCTACCACAAGAGGAAGAGCTTGCTCTGGGCTGCAATAACAAACCCCAATATGACACCAAAAGAAATTAT
>CAUYQV010126605.1:0-10122 GCA_963574575.1 Galagoides demidoff | reverse complement strand
AAAAAGGAACTTCCTGGGCTTTATGCATGTGGAAAGAGTCACCTGGACCTTAGGAAGCTGCAGGTGGATAACAAAAGTCAGACAATGGCCAAGAACAAATTAAGAAGGCATGGGTGGTGCCTGTGGCTCAAAGGAGTAAGGTGCCAGCCCCATATACCGGAGGTGGAAGGTTCAAACTTGGCCCCAGCCAAATAAAAAAGAAGGCAGAGGTCCAGGAATGTATTTCACATAGCCAGCCAAAAAAAAAAACTGAAGGCTAATAACAAAGCAAAACCAGTTACCACTAATCTTATGAAGATGAACATTATGAATGATGAAAAAGTTAACAGAATAAATAAAACTTTTGTAAATATACAAAAGGAACTTTCACACTTCTCGATAGGCCTTTCCCTTGAACCTGTACAGAAATAATTGATTCCTTAGCAGCATCATGGCTGTGAACTAATGTTGATAAAGTTACAAGATTAATGGCTCAGTCATAATACAGTGGTGATGCCTCTAATTCCCCCGAAAGACCAACATATTAAATGTTTTGTACAAAAAGAAATAGTTATGTAACATGACCGAAAGGTAAACCTTTGTAGACAAAATTAAAGACTGAAAAAAAATCTGCAGTTCTGTACTAGATGTTAAGACAATGGGTAAGAAAGCAAAGGTTTTCTTACCTGAAACTTTCAGGCAGACATGATAAGGAGCTATTAACTGCATTTTTATTTATTTATTTTTTTTTATTTTTAAGACAAAGCCTCAAGCTGTCACCCTGGGTTGAGTGCCGTGGCATTACAGCTCACAGCAACCTCCAACTCCTGGGCTCAAGCGATTCTCCTGCCTCTGCCTCTCAAGTAGCTGAGATTACAGGTACCTGCCACAAGGCCTGGCTATTTTTTGGTTGCAGCCATCATGGTTGTTTGGTGGGCCCGGGGCTAGATTTGAACCCCCCAGCTCAGATGTATGTGGCTGGCACCTTTGCTGCTTGAGCCACAGGTGCCGAGCCAAGTAACTGTATTTTTAAAAGTCCATTTCAAGTATCATAACAGCAGATAGTTTCCCACATTTACTATAAGTTTTCACCTTTTTTGTTTCCATGGATCTCTAACGAGAGGTTGAATCAGGAAGACAGATCTCATCAGACATTTTTAAGTAAAAGTTGCTGCCAAAATCTTTAACACTCTTATGAAGCAGCTCCTGTTAAGAAGACTATGCTATTATACAAAAGCATTTGTTGGCAACATCAACTTTGTGACAACTGACAATTACTGGGTACTTCTTTAAAGATACTATGTAGATACTATATAAAACCTTTAGCACAGTGATTATGTCGCCAGCCACATGCATGGAAGCCAACAATGACAACTGCAACAAAAAAATAGCTAGGCGTGTGCCAGACACCTGTAGTCCCAGCCTGAAAATAAGACCTACCCAAAAAATAAGCCCTAGCAGGATTTCTATGCATTTGTTAAATATAAGCCCTACCCAAATAAGAAGACCTAGTGATGGGCAGATATGCTGGATAGCCATGCCATGCATTTCAGTGCAGAGCAGTAAGGTAGACTGGAATACCTTTTATCTGCCACAGCTTTCTCTGAGCCGTTCGCACTTGCGTGGGTGCGCGGGGGTAACCGCGGTCACAGGCATCCTACTGCGCATGTGCGAACGGCTAGGGGAAAGGAGTTCATGCATCACTTGCGCCAGCCGCACCAACAAGGTCGCCTCCCCCTGTCAGGTTCCAAAAGATGACTTAACTGTATTTGAATAAGTGTAGACTGTTGTATTATACTTAATAAAAATAAGACATCCCCTGAAAATAAGCCCTAGTGTGTCTTCTTGGGGCAAAATAAGACAGTGTCTTATTTTCAGGGAAACAGGGTACTTGGGAACCTGAGGCAAGAGAATTGCTTGAGCCCAAGAGTTTGAGGTTGCTGTGAGCTGTGACTCCATAGCACTCTACCAAGGGCGACACAGTGAGACTCTTGTCTCAAAAAATAAAATAAAATAAGGACACTATGTAAACCCTTTAGGCAAACTTCCAAGTAAGTTTCTTTGAGTTTCCAAAACTGAAAAATTTAATAAATCTCAGTAATATATCCCATTAAGGGAGAAAACAGAACTAGAACCCAGCATTTTATTCCAACTGTATAATTTCAGGTGTAGAAAGCAGCAAGGAATTTGTACGAGGGCTAAAAGTACAAAGAAGGTGATCTAAAAAGGCTAGAGCCATGTTGCTAATGGTTAAATTGTAACATACAAGTGTTTTCAGATTTACAGCTATGAACAAAGTGGGGTAAATTCTATATTTCTTCTGCATAAGAATGTAGAACATCTGCTACTACAAAGAATCAGTTGGAAAGATAGCAATTTCTTTTTCAAAATAGAACTTTAAAAATGTCCTAAATTTCCTACTGGATAAGTCCTATGATCACCCTTCTCTTAATGAGACATATCATAGCAACAAATATGCAAACCATTATAATACGATTAGAGTCTAAAATTAACTAAGGTACTTCATAAAGAGTTTAAGATAAATTCCTCTACTATTCAGAGGTTGACTCTGGTTTTAAATTTAAACTCTGAATATATCATTTGGTCATTATTACAGTGACTAGAAATGGGAAATTAATGGTCCACAGTATTAAATTAAATTAAACCCTGTGAATTACCCCGTACATTAAATGACCTTATTATATCTCACATTTTGCAAAGATGCCTATGTTAGAAATAGACTGTTCATATTCTTGTTTCTAAGGCTGGAGAGGAAAGTAAAAATATGACACTAATTTCTCTCTTACTATAAATCTTCAATTCTATTAACAGAAGTCAGGAGACAATGGTAGGAAGAAATGCAGTGGAAATGATTAAACTTGATTCTCAGAGATGTTTCACTTTTAACACTGGGGTGCCAAAATTCGGAAAATTTCTTGCCACTTTCTATAAACCTACCACTGTTACTGAACAGAGATCACTGATGCTACCTCTGCCTAACATCCAAGTCCAATGAGCACTTTTCAGTCCTTATATCTGCTCCCCCTATGGCATTATAGTGTTCACTACTTCTTTGTCATCTTGTAACTTTGTCTTCTTCCTTTTTTTTTTTTTGAGACAAGAGTCTCACTTTGTTGCCCTCCATAAAGTGCTGTAGTGTCACAGCTCACAGCAACCTCAAACTCTTGTGCTCAAGCGATTCTCTTGCCTCAGCCTCCCAAGTAGCTGGGACTACAGGCACCACCACAACGCCTAGCTATTTTCAAAGATATGGTCTCACTCTTGCTCAGTCTTGTCCCAAACCTGTGAGCTCAGGCAATTCACCCTCTTCAGCCTCACAGGAGTGAGCCACTGTGCCCAGCTGATGTCTTCTTTCTGTTCTTAGAACCCCTTTCACTGGTTTTCTCTCTCCTTGGTCTGGTCCTTAAATGCTTCACTCCCCAGGGTACATATGTGTCTGTGTATGTTTACACATACATATGCATACATGCATACATTCATAAAGACACACACACACACACACACAAAGGGAATCATGGCCAATAAACTGTAGAGATATGATTCAAATTTAAACTTTCTAACCCCTAATCCACATTCTCTCTTTTTAACTACATGGAATAATGGCCTAAATTATCTACATTCGTAAAGTGCTTTTTGGGGAGCTCATTCTGTTCCCAGGAGTTAGGATGTTCCTGACCTCCACCAAAGCTGTGGTCAAAGGCAAAGGAATAAGTCAACTTCTCTGAATCATGTTTTGGACACCGCCCCACCCACACTTTCTTGTTTACACAGAGAAGACTATATAACAGGGACATCTTTCTTCCAATCCATGCTTCTACGTTCGTGCATATACTAGACAAAACTATTTGAGATCTGCAAAGCCCAGGTGAGCAATTCCTTGCTCAGTACCAGCATTTTCTTTTTTACCTATCAGTACACTGAGTTTTTAAATTTAGGTCTAGGAATGGATTGTCAGTTTGAGGGTATGAACAGGCTCAGGCCAATAGAGTTGAGGAGAGAGTGTATCTTAATGGTGCCACTACTTCAACTCCTTTGTTTACTGACAAGCAAGCAAAGCTTTTTCAGGAACGAGAGAGAAAAAAATGTGCAAGAGCACTTGCTTTGCTTGAAGGCAGGCACCCTATTTATCTCTAAATCTTGCCCCTATCCCCGCCCAGTGCCTAGAATAGTACTGGCACACAGAAGGTACTCAATGCATTGTTCCATTCCTAATGATGGCTTAGGACGTTGAATAACTTTGAATAATTGCTCCTAGTTTGAATTAGATATGCCAAGTCAAATAAAGCTCCATCTCTTCTTCCCATGAACCAGCTCCAAAAGAGGTATAAAATCGTCACCTTTAAACACAGAGCTATTAATAACTTTATCTTCTAATGGTTGCTCATAGGAAAAAGGGTTGCCAAATTTAAAATTCCATGTCCCCTCTAGGTTTGGGGGGCCTTGCTTATGCTAATATCTTGTAGATAAGGTAACACTAATGGGATATTGATTCCTCTGAGAATCAAGAGAAAAGTGGGCTGGATATGGTAGGTCACACCTGTAATCCTAGCACTCTGGAAGGCCAAAGCAGGAGGATCCCTTTAGTTCAGGAGTTCTAGACCAGCCTGAGCAAGAGCAAGTCCTTAAGATAAATCAGCAGGGGTTTGGTGCCAGGCACCTGTAGTCCCAGCTGCTTGGGAGGCTGAGGCAGGAGAATTGCTTGAGCTCAGGAGTTCAAGACCAGCCTGGGGAAGAGCAAGACCTTGAGATAAACCAGTTGAGGTGTGGTGCCGGTACCTGTAGTTCTAGCTACTATGGAGGCTGAGGCAAGAGGATCACTTGAGCCCAGGAGTTTGAGGTTGCTGTAAGCTAGGCTAATACCACTGTACTCTAGCCTGGGCAACAGAGTGAGACCCTGTCTCCAAGAAAAGAAAAAAATGAGAGCGGGAGAACAAGTATAAGAAGCCAGGACGTAACCAAGACTACTGGTGCATGCCATGATGCCCAGCTAATTTTTATTTTCATTTTTTGTATACAGAGGATCTTGCTAGGTTGCTTACACTGATCTGGAACTCTAGCCTCAAGTGCTTCTCCCTCCTTGGCCTCTCAAAGTGCTGGGATTATGGGCATGCACCACTGTGCCCAGCTGGTTTCAATCTGTAGAACCAAAATAATAAACACTAATAAGCTTGTTTTGAGGAGTTAATGAATCCCTTTAGAGTTCTTTTTTTTTTTTTTAGAGACAGAGTCTCACTTTGTTACCCTTGGTAGAGTGCTGTGGCATCACAGCTCACAGCAACCTCCAACTCTTGGGCTTAGGTGATTCTCTTGCCTCAGCCTCCCGAGTAGCTGGGACTACAGGCGCCCACCACAACGCCCAGCTACTTTTTTTGTTGTAGTTTGGTCAGGGCCGTATTCGAACTCACCACCCTTGGTATATGGGGCCGGTACCCTACCCACTGAGCCACAGGCACCGCCCTCCTTCAGAGTGCTTAACATATCCTTTTTATTTTCTTGCTCTATATTCCACCTGGAAGATCTCCAAAGTTAATGATAAACACCCTTCCCCTAACCAATCCCCAATCTAGCTTCTACAAGTAACTTAAAGTGAAAGATGCCCTACCTATGTTTCTAACCAAACCTGACAATTAAGATATCAGAAGGAGCTAACTTATAAGACCAGGTTATATTGACTTTTCATAGTTAAAAATAACTATTAAGAAATACACTAATCTATTTTATTGTTTACTATTTTGGTATGGCATTTAAATAGCAATTTTCTGGATTCGGGGAAAATGATGACAACATAGTTTTGAATCTACTCAAGATACCTTCCAAGAACAGAAAGAACAACCACATAACAAAACCCAAAACCCGTGGACAACATTTTGAGCAAAACTCCATGTTATGGGCTGAACTGCTTATCCCTAAATTTCATATGCTGAAGTCGCTAACTCCCATTATCCCACAATGTGGCTGTATTTATATTCAGGGACTTTAAAGAGGTAATTAAGTTAAAAGGAGGTCTGAAGGGTAGGTCATACTACAGGGGCAGAGGACCTGCAGCCTTAAGGCCAAGTGTGACCTTCTAGGTCCTTGAGTGCAGCCTTCTGACTGAATCCAAATATTACAGAACAAATCCTTTATTTTATTTATTTATTTATTGTTTGGGTTTTTTTTTTTTTTTTTTTTTTTTTTTTGAGACAGAATCTCACTTTGTCACCCTGGGTAGAGTGCTGTGGCAGCATAGCTCTCAGCAACCTCAAACTCCTGGGCTTAAGCAATTCTCTTGTCTCAGTTTCCTAAGTAGCTGGGACTACAGGCGCCTGCCACAATGCCCAGCTATTTTTAGAGACAAGGTCTCTCTAGCTCAGGTTGGTCTCAAACCTGTGAGCACAGGAAATCTACCCGCCTCAACCTCCCAAGTGCTGGGATTACAGGCATGAGCCACCACGACCAGCCACAAATCCTTTTATTTTTATTAATACATTTTTGTTAGTCTTTTACATTTTTACTTGATTTTTAAAGGGAATATATTTATTTTATTTTATTTTTCTGGAGACAAAGTCTTACTTTGTTGCCCTCAGTAGAGTATTGTAGCATCATAGCTCATAGCAACCTCAAACTCTTGGGCTCAAGCGATCCTCTTGCCTCACCTTCCCCAGGAGCTAGGACTACAAGCACCTGCTACCATACCCAGCTAATTTTTTGGACACAGGGTCTAGCTCTTGCTCAAGATGAACTTTACACTACCTAACCTCTGGCAACGTACCAACTTCGGTCTCCCAGAGTGCTAGGATTACAGGTGTGAGCCACCATGCCCAGTCCAAAGTGAATGTATTTAAAATACCAAAGAATAAAATAAGTTTCAAAAAAATAATCCTCCCAGAAAGACTGGCACAATTAGAACATTAGGGAGCCATAAGGGCTAAATTGATGGCTGCTACACTCATGATTTAATTCTAACTTTCCCCACCCAACTGGCACCACTACTGCACAAGGCTAGTTGGTGAGAGTTTACCAGGGCTGAGAAGGCCAGTCTGTTACCAGCTTTCCATAACAGTGTTCTATGTTTGTTTGAAGTGGAATTTGTGAGCATTGCACAGCTTGAAAGTATTTTTTAATTGCTTAAAAGCCCATTATGTCAAAAAAGATCAAGAGAACACTGAAGGAAGAAAACAGATTTTTAAACGAGAATTGGGAATTGCAATATTATCTTATTTCTGCTGAAGATGATCTGCTTGCTTTGTGATACTGCAATATCAACACTAAAGAAGTTCAATGCTCATTAGCATTATAACACTAATGAGGACAACGAATATTTTAAATTAGAGAGGTGCTAAAGGTTGCCTTGCAGAAATTAAAAGACAAAAAACAAAGACAACTCCTTCAAGTAGCAATAAGACCTGGAAATAATGCCAAGGAAGCAACATGTTTTTTTTTTTCAAAATATTACAGGGGTACAAATGTTTTTGGTTACATGGATCACTGTTATAATGTAGTCAGGGTTAAGAGTATGTCCATTCCCCAGATAGTGTTCATTGTACCCAGAGGAAGGTTTTTGACTTTTCTCTCTTCTCCCCCCTGTTGTATTTACTTCCCTCTGTGCACATGTGCGTTCACTGGCTAATTCCAATGTAATAGTGACTACATGTGGTATTTGTTTTACTATGCTCTACATCACTGATTTTCAACCAAGTATGCCATAGCACTCTGGTGTGCTATGAGAGGATCTTATGTGTGCTGTAAAATTATTAAAGATTGTTAATTAAATCATTTTCAAAAGAAGTTCAAAACACAGTAAGTATATTCTTTTTTTTTTTTTTTCTATGTAGCCCTGGGTAGAGTGTCGTGGCATCACTGAGGCTTACAGCAACCTCAAACTCTTGGTCTTAAGCAATTCTCTTGCTTCAGCCTCCCAAGTAGCTGGGACTACAGGTGCCCACGACAATGCCCAGCTATTTTTTTGGTTGTAGTTGTTGTTGTTTGGCCTGGGCTGGATTTGAACCCGCCAGCTCTGGTGTATGTGGCTAGTGCCCTAGCCATTAACCTACAGGCGCCGAGCCAGTATATTCTTTTTTTTTTACTTTTTAGTTACCATAATTCAAGGGTGCCATGGAAGTTTAACTATAAATTCAAGTGTACTATGAGATAAAAAAGGCTGGAAAATACTGCTCTAGATACTTCACATAGGATAACACTCTCCAGTTTCATCCAAATTATTGTAAAATGCATTAGTTCATCTTTTTTCACAACTGAGTAGTATTCCATGGCATATAAACACCACATTTTGCTAATCCACTCATGAGTTCATGGATACTTGGGTTGACTCCACAGCTTTGTGATTGTCAATTACGCTACAATAAACATTTGAATGCAGGTGTCTTTTTGATAAAAACAACTTCTTTTCCTTTAGGTAAATACCTAGGAATAGGATTGCTATATCAAATGGTAGATCTATTTTTAGTTATTTGAGGAATCTATATGTTTTCTACAGAGGTTACTAATTTGCAGTCCCACCAAAAGTATATAGACAATCCTTTCTGCATCCATGCTAGTATCTGTTGTTTCTGGACTCTTTAATAAAAGCCAGTCCAGGCTCAGCGCCTGTGGCTCATTCGGCTAAGGCGGCAGCCACATACACCTAAGGTGGCAGGTTCGAATCTCCAGCCTGGGCCTGCCAAACAACAATGATGGCTGCAACCAAAAAATGGCCAGGTATTGTGGTGGGCGCCTGTGGTCCCAGCTACTTAGGAGGCGGAGGCAGGAGACTCACTTGAGCCCAGGAGTTGGAGGTTGCTATGAGCTGTGATGCCATGGCACTCTACCCAGGGGGATAGCTTTAGGCTCCATCTCAAAAAAAAAAAAAAAAAAAAGGGCTGAGGGGAAACTCTAGACCAATGGTTCTCAACCTTCCTAATGCAGCAGCCCTCTGATACAATTAAATACAGTTTAATACTGTCACAATCCACGGGATGAGAACTGCTGCTCTAGACACTAAGAAGTAAGCCTGTCAGTAGAGCAAGCAAAACCACAGGAACTTTACAATGAATGGCCAAGGAGTCCCAGAGGCAGAAATCATCTCTGATAGGGTAAAACCCGGAGGATCAGAGGCAGCAGCTATAAGAACAAGTGCATCAGGCACAGCTATAGACACAAAAGCAAGAAAAAACAGGGAGTGATGATTTCCAGAACAAACCAAGATGTGTTTCCGGGCCAGGAACCATGAGCCATGGGTAGTTGACAACCTGCAGCGGTACAGGCTCATTACTAAAAGCTGTTCTGAACAAGGCAAAGTGACTGCCAGCACCCAACTGAGTGGGATGATAACCAAGGCCTTCTTACAGGCAATCTAGGGGGGTCAGCACTTTTCCAAACACCTTCTGGGCAGTCCAGAAATGGGAACCAAGCCCTTTTAACCAGCCTGGCCCTCCATGACAGGGGAATTGTCAGTGATTTATTCTATGCCAGCATAGTCCCCAGGGCAGAGCTTTTAACTTTAGTGCCATGGAAGTATATGTGTTTTAGACATGCTCCAAAGTCCTCCTCATATTCTCAATTAAAAAAAAAAAGTTAACAACCACTACTCTAGAAAGTTCTAATTGCAAATGCTTAAATCTTAAAGGACTCAGTACTTTTTTGTCCATTTCCCATCAGACTATAAGTTTCTCCCCTAAACTTTAGAATAAAAACTACAAAAACTATTGGGGTTTTTTTTTTTTGAGATAGTGTCTCACTTTATCTCCCTTAGTAGAGTCCCATAACGTCACAGCTCACAGCAACCTCCAATTTCTGGGCTTAGGCAATTCTCTTGCCTCAGCCTCCTGAGTAGCTGGGACTATAGGTGCCTGACACAATACCCGGCTATTTTTTTTTTTGTTGCAGTTTGGAACCCAGCACCCTCAGTATATGGGGCTGATACCCTACCCACTGAGCCACAGATCTACCCCCAAAAACCAGTCTTGTGTCTCATTCACTATTGTTAATTCTAGGCCTAGCACAGTCTTTTTTTTTTTTTTTTTTGAGACGGAGCCTCAAGCTATCCCCCTGGGTAGAGTGCCATGGCATCACAGCTCATAGCAACCTCCAACTCCTGGGCTCAAGCGAGTCTCCTGCCTCCGCCTCCCAAGTAGCTGGGACCAC
>CAUYQV010126599.1:0-20248 GCA_963574575.1 Galagoides demidoff | reverse complement strand
AAAAAAAAAAAAAAAAAAGAAAAAAGAAATCACTCAGTATGAGGCTGCAGGAACACAAAAGTTCTGAAGATGGACAAAATTCCAGGGTTTTATTGGAAGGGACATAAGCAACTCACACAGAAAATTGATAAGGAATATTTGGTAATATTAGAGGAGAATTGTGGGGGAAGAGGTCCAGTCATCGAAAAACCAAACAAATCACTTTTGTTTTGTGAATGTGATGATTCACAATCTATGTGAAATGGCATTCGTGGAGTATTGGGTGTATGCCAGGGAGTGGGGGGGAAGGGGGGAGGGGAGATCTAAGAGGTGGTGGGGAAATCCACCTCAATGGCTGATGAGGGAGTGGGCAGGTATATGGGCTAAAGAGAGTTTCTTTAGGTAGAGAAAGTTGAGTGTGTGGAGACACTGAGAGAAAGATTTTTAGAGGATGGATTGCTGAAAGGTTAGACATGAAAATGTGTATTTAATAGAGCCAGGCTTTCGAAGCATGCACACTCAGGAATTAGCTTCAGGAAAGCAGACAGCCATGTGCTGCTTCTCAGCCTTCCCTTCCTGCCAGAGTTCTGGCCTCTTCTATAGAGGTTGTGATGATTCTCATGATATGGGAGCATTAAAATAGTTATGAGTATTAATCTTTTCTTGATTTCATTACTAGGGCACCAGAAACTATCCTCTGAGAGTCTCCTGAGTGTGGTAGGTCTTTATTCATTCCTCAGAAGTTTATTACTTGTCAAAAATCCACCAACCACAGTGCTAGGCATGGGAGCAGGGAGGACTGGACAGCATTTTAAGTAGATATAATTATGTTTCTTGCCCTTGCCCAAACTTTTGAAGTAGAAGGAGACTTCATTTTTTTTAATTTTAATTGAGAGATAATAATAATAATAATGCAAAAAAAGTAACATTCACATTGCCAGATAAGAGTATGTCTATCATAGAATGCTTTGACTCTGCGGTTCAGTATGGAGTCATCAGTGAACTTCTTATTTTTTTTCCAAAGTCTCAAAAAATAGACAACTAATATTTATAAATAAAAATAAAAGGTAATTTCAAATCATGCCAAATCTTATAGACAATAGAAAAAGGAGATATACTATAAAATCATTATACTTCATCTGGATACACCTAATATTATAATTGGAAAAAATATATTATTATAAAGGGAAATTACAAACATTTTTCATTTATAAATGAGGATGCAATATCCTAAACAACATATTTACAAGTTGAATTAAGAATTAATGTTTACGTAATATACTTTGGTCAAAATTAAATCCAATTTATATAAGAATTAGTCACTATTTCTTTTCTTTTTTTTTTATTTTCCTTTTTCTCACCGCCTCCCTCCTCTCTCTGTCTGCTCTCCCCTTCCCCCATGCCTCACTGTGTCATTAATTATCCTCATAGGATTCATGGTTCTCAATTCCTGTGATGCTTCACTAAGAATAATGTGTTCCCCCTCCATCCAGATTAATAGAAATGCTGCAAAATCTCCATTTTTTTATTGGCTAAATAGTATTCCATGGTATACCACAGCTTGCCAATGCATTCCTGGGTTGAGGGGCATTTAGGTTGTTTCCACATTTTAGCAATTGTAAATTGAGCTGCAGTAAACAGTCTAATACAAATGTCTTTATAATAAAAGGATTTTTTTTTCCTTCTGGATAGATGTCCAGTAATGGAATTGCAGGATCAAATGGGAGGTCTAGGTTAAGTTCTTTGAGGTTTCTCCATACTTCCTTCCAAAAAAGGTTGTATTAGTTTGCAGTCCCACCAGTGGTGTAAAAGTGTTTCTTTCTCTCCACATCTGCACCAGCATCTACAGTTTTGAGATTTTGTGATATGGACCATTCTCTCAGGGGTTAGATAATATCTCAGGGTGGTTTTAATTTTCATTGCTCTAATAATTAGGGATGATGAGCATTTTTTCATCTGTTTACTAGCCATTCATCTGTCTTCTTTAGAGAAGGTTCTATTCATCTCTCTTACCCAGTGATATATGGGATTGTTGGGTTTTTTCTTCTGGATTAAGTTCTGTATAGAGCCTAGTTAAGCTTTTGTCTGATTCAAAATATGCAAATATTCTTTCCCATTGAGTAGGTGTCTATTTACTTTGGTTGTTGTCTCCTTAGCTGTACAGAAGTTTTCAGTTTAACTAAATCCCATTGTTTATTATTGCTGTTATTGCTATTGCCATGGCAGTCTTCTTCATAAAGTCTTTCCTCAGGCCGATATCTTCCAGTGTTTTTCTTATTCTTTCTTTGAGGATTTTTATCATTTCATGCCTTAAATTTAAGTCCTTTACCCATCTTGAATCAATTTTTGTCAGTGGAGAAAGGTGAGGGTCCAGTTACAGTCTTTTACATGTGGATATTCAGTTTTTTCCAGCATCATTTATTGAATAGGGAGTCTTTCCCTCAGTGGACATTCTTGTTTGGTTTATTGAAGATTAGATGGTTTTAAGTTGTTGGTTTTATTTCCTGGTGTTTTATTTGATTCCAAATGTCTACATCTCTATTTTTGTGCCAGTACCATGCTGTCTTGACCACTATGGCTTTGTAGTACAGCCTAAAATCTGGTATGGTGAGACTCCCAGGTTTGTTTTTATTAGCAAGAACTGCCTTAGTTTTACAGGGTTTTCCTGGTTCCATATAAAACACAGAATCATTTTTTCCAAGTCTTCAAAATAGGATGTTGCTATTTTAATAGGGATCAGTAGATTGCTCTGGGAAGTATAGACACTTTAACAATGTTGATTCTTCCCAGACATGAGCATGGTATGTTCTTCCATTTGTTAATATCCTCTGCTATTTCCTTTCTTAGGGTTTCACAATTTTCTTTATAGAGGCCCTTCACCTCTTTTGTTAGGTATATTTCTAAGTATTTCATTTTCTTTGGGGCTATGGTGAAGGGAGTTGTGTCCTTAATTAACCTCTCATCTTGGCTGTTGTTGGTGTATACAAAGGAAACTGTCTTATGGACATTGATTTTATGTCTTGAGACATTCCTGTATTTTTTTTTTTTTTTTTTTTTTTTTTGCAGTTTTTGGCCAGGGCTGGGTTTGAACCTGCCACCTCCAGTATATGGGGCTGGTGCCCTACTTCTTTGAGTCACAGGCACTCCCCGACATTACTATGTTTTTTGATGACTTCCAAGAGTCTTATGGTTGAGTCTTTGGGGTTCTCTAAGTGTAAGATCATATCATCAGCAAAGAGGGAGACTTTGACCTCAACTGTTCCCATTTGAATGCCCTTTATTTTCTTGTCTTGCCTACTTGTATTGGCTAGAACTTCCAGCACTATGTTGAATAATAATGGTCAAGGTTGTCAAGAGGACAACCTTGTCTGGTTCCAGTTATAAGAGGAAAAGCTTTCAGTTTTACTCCATTCAGTAAAATAGTAGCTGTGGGTTTGTAATAGATGGCTTCAATCAGTTTAAGAAATGTGCCACCTATGCTTATACTCCTCAGTGTTCTAATTAGGAAAGGATACTGTATTTCATCGAATGCTTTCTCTGCCACTGATCCTTTTTGAGTAGATCCTATGGTCTTTGGTTTTCCTTCTGATGATATGGTGAATAATGTTCAAGGACTTGCATATGTTAACCCAGCCTTGCATCTCTGGGATGAAACCTACTTGATCATGATGTATGATTTTTTCGATGATAAGCTGTAATCTATTGGCTAGGATTTTGTTGAGAATTTTTGCATCTATATTTCTTAATGAAGTTAGTCTGAAATTCTCTTTTTCAGTTGGATCTTTTCCTCGTTTTGGTATCATGGTGATGTTTGCTTCATAGAAAGTGTTGGGAAGATTCCTTTCTCCTTAATTTTTTGGAATAATTTCTGCAGTATAGGAATAACCTCTTCTTTGAAATTTTTTTTTAATGTGGTTTTTGGCTGGGGCTGGGTTTGAACCCACCACTTCCAGCATATAGGGCTGGCGCCCTACTCCATGAGCCATAGGCGCCACCTACAATAAGCTCTTCTTTGAAGATTTGGTAGAATTCTGGTGTGAATCCATCAGGACCGGGGCATTTATTTGTTGGAAGATTTTTTTATTGTTTCTTTGATCTCAGTGCTTGAAATTGGCCTGTTCAGGAGCTCTATGTCTTCCTGGCTAAGTCCAGTGAGAGGGTGTGATTCCAAATATTGATCCATTTCCTTCACATTGTCTAATTTCTGGGTATAAAGTTTCTCGTAGTATTCAGAGACAATCTCTTGTATCTCTGTGGCCTCAGTTGTTATATCCCCTTTATCATTTCTGATTGAGGTTACATTACCTTTCTATTTCTAGTTAGTCTGGCCAAGGGCTTATCTATTTTATTTATTTTTTCAAAAAACCAACTCCTTATTTCATTAATTTTCTGAATGATTCTTTTGTTTTCAATTTCATTGATCACTGATTTAATTTTGGATATTTCTTTTCTTCTGCTGGGTTTAAGCTTAGATTGTTCTTCTTTTCCCAGTTCCATAAGATGACTTGTGAGTTTGTTGATGTGTTCTCTTTCAATTTTTCGAATGTAGGCTTCTAAAGTGATAAATTTTCCTTTCAGGACTGCTTTTCCTGTAACCCATAGGTTTTGGTAGCTTGTGTCACCATTGTTTTTATACAAGGAAGTTAACGATTTCCTTTTTTTTTTTTTTTTTTGCACCCAACTGTCATTCAGCATAAGGTTGTTTAACTTCCATGCCTTTGTGTGAGGTTGAACGTTTTGTTTAAGTTGAGTTCCACTTTTAGTGCCTTGTGGTCTGAGAAGATGCAAGGTAAAATTTCAATTCTTTTGATTCTGTTGAGGTGTGTTTTGTGTCCTAGGATATGATCAATTTTGGAGAATGTTCCATGGGATGATGAGAAGAATGTATATTCTTTATCTTTGGGATGGAGTGTTCTATATATGTCTATCAAACACAGTTGTTCTAGGGTCTCATTTAAATTTCTGATGTCTTTGTTTAATTTCTGTTTAGAGGATCTGTCCAGCTCTGAGAAAGGAGTGTTACGTCCCCTGTTATCATGATGTTTTAGGATATCATATTGCTCAGACTAAGCCAGGTCTGTTTCAAGAATCTGGGAGCATTTAAGTTGGGTGCATAACTATTTAGAATTGAAACGTCTTCTTGTATTTTTCCCTTGACCAATATGAAGTGACCATTATTATTGTCTTTTTTGACTTTAGTTGCTTTAAATCCACATGTATCTGAAAATAAAATTGCAACCCTTTTTTTCTTTTGAATTCCATTTGCCTGAAAAATTGACTTCCAACCATGAACTCTGAGTTTTAATTTGTCTTTTGTGTTTCCTGTGGACAGCAAATAGATGGCTTGTGTTTTTTAATCCAATCAGCCAATTTATGCCTCTTTAGTGGAGAATTCAAGCCATTGACATTTATTGAGATAATTGATAAGTGTGGTAGCGTTTTATTCATCTTATTTTGTGAAAGTTCATTGCTTAGCTTTGTCTTTTGCATTATTGTGGAAGCAGGTTCTGTCCTTTAATTTTGTTGCTGAAGGTCCATTTTGATGGTTAGTGTGTAGAAAAGGTTGAAATATTTCCTGTAGAGCTGGTCTTGTGGGAAATTTCCTCAATGTTGGCATATCAGTAAAAGATTTGAGTTCACCATCAATTTTAAAGCTTCGCTTAGTGGGATATAGAATTCTGGGCTGGAAATTGTTCTGTTTAAGTAGATTAAAGATAGATGACCATTGTCTTCTGGCTTGAAATGTTTCATTAGAGAAGTCTGTGGTCACACTAATAGTTTGACCCTATACACCAGTTGGCACTTACTCCTGGCAGCTTGCAAAATCTTTCCTTTTGTCCTGACTTTAGATGGATTCATCACAATGTGTCTTGGAGGGACTCTATTTGAGTTGAGGTGACCAGGGGACCGACGTCCCTCTGAAAGGAGTATACCAGAATCTTTGGTGAGATTTAGGAAATTTTCATTTATAATATTCTCTAGAATGGCTTCCATTCCTCTGGGGCATTCTTCTTTCCCTTCTGGGACACCTGCAACTCGTATGTTTGAACACTTCATAAAGTCCCATAATTCTGTCAGTGAACGTTCTACTTTCTCTCTCTTCTTTTCTACCTCTTTAACTATCTGAGTTATCTCAAGAGCTTTGTCCTCTACCTCTGAGATTATTTCTTCTCTATGATCTAATATGTTGTTGATACTTTCTATTGCATCTTTAAGTTCCCTAATTGACTGCTTCAGTTCCTTCAGCTCTGCTTTACCCTTTCTATATTCTTCGTATCATTCATCTCTTCTTTGATTCTGTTTTTGGATTTCCTTTTTTGTTATTTTCCACTTTCTCAGCAATTTCCTACATTGTTGTCATCACCTATATTTTAAATTCCCCTTCTGTCATTTCTTTGTAGGTAGAATCCTCTGTTGTAGCTACCTCATGATCCCTTGAATGGGGTTCCTCTGGACTGGTATTTCATGTTGCCAGAATTTTTCTGCTGATTCTTCTTCATGAGTGCTTTCTTGTATCTGTTTCTTTGTCCTAATTTTCCTTTCACTTCCTCTTGCTCTTTAAGTTACTGTGCCTCTGGCCTAAAGTTTTAATGAGTCTTTTGGTATGAGACCAGAAGGATGAGAAGATTGAAGAGCAAGAAGGGAAAAATGATTTTAAAAAAGAAAGAAAAAAGAGAAAGAAGAAGGCAACAGTGAAAGGAAATATTAACTATAAAACAAAAGGCACTGAGAGAAGGAGACAGGAGTAATATAGATATATGGTAGGGTACTATGATCCAACCTTAAAAACTCCCAACATCTGGGGTGCTGGGTTTGTGGTTCCCTGAAGGTCAGTAGCTCTTTGCTAGTCTGCCCACCTCCACCAGGTAGAGAGGAAAGACAAACATACTACAAAATCAAACCGAAACAAACAAACAAAAACCCTTACAGGATAAAATTGGGGGGGGGGCAAATAACAAGGGCAGAAACACTGGCAAAAATGAAAACCTAATTGTTAAAGAAGGCAAAAATGGAAGATTGTATTTAAACTAGAATAGTGTAGAAAGGGAGAAAAAAGAACAAAAAGGGAAGAAAAAAGAAAAATATCAAGGAAAAATGTTGAAATTAAGAAAACAAAACAAAAACCCCAAAACCAAAAATCCAAACAGTATATTTTGCTGAATATTGTCTGGGCAACAGGTGATCTTCTGAGGTATGAGTTGTTAATCATAATGTTGTTACAGCTATATGAGATGGAAACTGGACACCTCTGCTGATTTCTCAGATGCCGCAGGCTTGGGATCCCAAATGTCTCCTCAGCCTACTTAAACGACACTCCAAACTGTGAACCTTGGCTAAGCAAAAGCTTTCCAAGGAAGGCACTTATCACTGGGTTTTCTCTTGTCATGGCTTCCTGCTTATCCAGTGCGCCAAAACCAGTCTCACTCTATACCCCTGAGGCCCATTAATGTGCCAAACACTTATATCTCCACTCTTCCCCAGCATCTCGGTCCCCACCTTTGGGCAGCTCAGTCACTAGATTACTGGCCCAAGGTCTCCTGGCCAATCCCAGTTCTATAACCCTCAGGGTTAGCTCCCCTGCAGTAGCTATGTGGGCAGCCCACAGCTCAATAATATTACCTTTTTTCTGGCTCAGTGGTTCAGTCTGGGGCCCCAAGACAATGCCCAAAGTCATCCACACACCCGCCCAAGATCTCCCAAGGCAGTTCAATTGAGGTCCAAGTCCAAAACTACCAAAACAGCCCACAGGTAAGGCGTTTCCTGCTTGCAGTCTCACTGCTGCTGTGGTTACAGATGCAGATAGCCTCCCACCGAACAAATGCGTCTACCACTTGCCAGTTTTCCACTACTTTTGTCTTCCTCATGTGGTCCAGAAGTCTCCCGCTGACTCCTTGTGTCACCAAAGGGAAGCTTCTGGGCAGAACCCACCAGCCAGAGATGCCTGGAGTCTTCTCTCCCCAATCTCACTGTTCCAGTTGCACAGAAGCTGTTACTTGGCCACTATCTTGCTCCCGGCCCTCTACATCCAAATTTGTTTTTGCAACAAGGAGATTTAGTCTAGCTATGTGAAGGTGATTCAATATTCAAAAATCAATCAGTGTAACATACCACATCAAAAGGCCCATTATTAACACTAGCAGGTCAGATGAATCTAAAATCCTACACATCTTGTTGATCGCCTAGAGCTGGGACAACAAACATTTTCTCTTTTCAGGCATTTATCCAAGCTGGATTTTTTTTTTTTCCTGTTTACTCCTTTCTTAAATATTTCTCCATCTTTAGGGCCTGGTTAAAGTGCTAGCTCCTTCATGAAGCTTTTTCCTAACCCTATGGAGAAAGAGATTATTGAAGGGATTGTGACAGTCTGGAGTAGAAGAACATCAACCCAGGATGGGTAATAATAGGATGACCAGATGTCAGTGAGCACTCTGATGAGGGACACTAGTGCTTGTCACAGAGTAACTCCCTACAATGCTCACCACACCACCTTGGTAGGAAGTAAGAAAAGGCAGGTTTGAATGGATCTAGGTTTGGGAATTGCAACATGGCTTGGTGTAATTATATATAGAATATAGAAGATGGCTGAAATGATGCAAAATAAATGGGATCCCAAGAGGACAGACAGAAAATGGGGAGGTGCTGAAAGCCAGCAGAAAAACGGGGACAAAGGACTGATGTTAAATGGGCCTAGGAGAATAAGCTTTAATTTTGTCATCAAGAAATAGGATTATAGAGGCAGATCAACTTTGGGTTCTTGGTACTATTTTTGAAATGTGTGGCTGAAACTCAGTGGAGGTGCTGGTCGTTGGAGTTAAGAAGTTTACAGAACTGAAAAGTTCAGACATCCGTGTCAGCTGTGATACTGGCAAGATTTGAAGCCACCATTAAGATCACAAATCAGTCACCAAGGTTTTCAAGAAAGAATGAATCAGTGAATGAATATTTCTCATTGGATTCTGAGAATACTAATTTAGAGCTAAACCAGGCATGGACATCCAGGGCCCCATCGTCAGTATGAAATACTTTCCTGGTTTGTGAAGCAGTAGGCAAGGAATAATTTTCCACAAAATGGAACCAGCTCCACACATTTTCAAGAACATACCTTTTTTTCTCCCTTATTGTCTGAGTTTAAAAAATGTTTTTATAATGTTTAGCCTTTTTTGCTTTGTCTGAAAGTGATGAGCATGGGTTTGCTGAGGGGTATGAGATATTCACCTCAAGTCACAGAGGTTTGATATGATTCAAATTCTACTCCAGCTCCTCATAGATAAATAGTATTGCTGTATAAACAAGGTAGATTCATGAAATGAAGTGACTTGACCCATATGTCAACATAAGGAAAGGAAACTTCCCCCATCTGAGATAATCTAAAGGAAGTCATCATTTCCTCAGGAAATATGGGATGCATGGCAAACTGTTTGACAATGCCTAAGGGTTCAGACACATAAATTAACACAGCATGGAGCAGGGTATACCAAATATATACTACATAGAATGAGGTAAATAGTGACCTGATATTGTTGCTTCCTGATACTAAAACTTGTTTATAACTCTCAGAAACATTTTAAGGTGCTCCCTGCCATCCTTTCCCATCTAGTCTGCAGGCGATTTCACCAAATGTCTATCACAGTAAAAAACTTCTTTGATTAGCTCAACTAAATTCTATAACAACACAACCTAGGGTGTGTGGACCTTAGGTCCTATGATTTTTTAATATTATCTTTGATTATTACAATAACCTGAAAGGTGGGCATGATTACTTCAGTTTTTCAAATGACTAAATTGAAGCTTAGAGCTAATGCTTGTCCACAGAAAAACCACTGGTAGTTTGGGAGTTGTGATTTGAGCCCAGATCAAGCCAGTGGGAAAAGCTGGTACTCATTCCAAAAATGCCTGCTGGCCTCAGAAACTATTTAAACTACAACCTTTAGACCTCATTCAGGTGTCTTAAGAAGGAAAGTTGCTTATAGCTTAGATTCTAGGTACACCAATATTTGGCTTCTAGTTGATTCCACACCAGCATAGCCATTTCTCATCATCTTAGATTGTACAGTATAAACTCTATTAGTTGACCACTCAAGGGACTGTAAAAAGCTGGTCAAGATATATAGGTAGTCACATAAGGAATTTTCATTGAGTACATGTGGTGCATATCTGGTCTATTAAAATTAGGTCAACATAAAAAGGAGGTCAATGTAGGGAGGTGGTCAATTATGTAAGTTCTACTGTATGCTACCAGTCAAGAGGCATAGAGGAGGATAATAAAGCTTTCCTGGCCCCTTCCAGATTCAAAATCTATGTGGGATCATGGACATCCCCTCTCTGGTAGCAAGGCCCTCTACCCTCACTCCTGACTTTCCTGACAAAGTAGTTGCTATCATAGCTCTATAAAAGCTCAAAGGAACAGAAGCAAAAGCCATGTACAAATAAGCAAAAAAATCCAATTTCATCCATTTTTCATCTTCTATAACCAATTAATGCATACAGGCTAGCAATAGTGATTTGTTAACATTATAGGAGGAAATACTTTACCCCTATCATATTAGTGTAAGAATCAAACACTGAAGGAATTTCCCACATAAGGAGACTTGAGTAGGTAGCCACTGTAAATGTTTCTCCAGCCACCAGCCATGGAAAAAAAAAAAAAAAGGTGGCAAGAAAAGTTCACATTTTCCTTAATGCCTTTGGTGTTACAGCAAATTATAACTAGATTTAGAAAGCTAGTGAAGTTTTTATTAAGTTTTTCCATCATGCCTTTTCATAGGAGGAACAACATGAAATAGAATGTCTCCATGACACACATGGCTCTGCTCCCAGGGCCACTAGCTTAGCAAAACTTTTCTCCTTCTCTTAGATGCTGAGGTTGATTTCTCTGCTTGGAGGGCAGTGCAGAAAAATTATTTTTAAACATAGAGAAATTTTCAATTCAAAAGCCAATGCCTAAATAAATAAATATATAGATGGGAGCTCTTTGATATGCAGTTTGATATGAGAAGGAACAGGACACAGTCAGGGAAGAGGTCTCCCTGGGATGAGAGGAATGACTTTGAAGAGTTGATTTCTTTAGGGGAAAAAAAAAAAATCCCAGTGAAAAATAAATAGTTTTATCTCCTGAAGATCAAATGTAAAGAGAATCATCTTAATTTCATAAGCTTGTCTTAGCTTGGATTTTTTTTTCCTTGCCACATGCAGATAGAGTTGGACAACTTAGGAAGAATTACACATGTCCTGGAGTTCTATAGCCCTCAATATTTGACCCAAATCCAAAACTCTACATTATTATTTTCTACTTAAAATGAAAAAATGATTCTAAAATCTGAAATGTTTTCCATTTTATGAAAAATAATACTTTAAAACCCAGTTTATCAATCATGCTTTAATCAGAGAAGCAGAACAACTAGAATTTTATACATATCTAAAACACATATTTTAACATGTGGATTTGTTACAGGGACTTAATCTGTACCAGGTCATGTGGCTGCTCATTTAACAGTCTCTGTGAATGTGTTTTTCTGCATCTTGTATGAGAGCTTGAGTCCTCAGGGCAGGCAGGTGGGAAGGAAAGATGGGTGTAACATAGATGTCAAAGACAAGTGGGAACCCACAAGGATGGGCTCGAATCAGCATCAGCCTAGTTGCCCTTGATCTTGATGGTGTGGGTGTCCTGCAATAGCTGGAGCTCCTGGAATATGTTAAACATGCATCTGGCCCAGGACTCAGAGAAGTGGAAGGAGGATGGTGGAGAGGGTGAAGCAACAATGAAGCAAACCAATAGATTAACAATGAGATGTGTGACAAATGCAGCTTCCCTAACCTTCTAAGAGTAAAGCAAATAGCTGATGTCTCCCTACTATCCTCTAGATCTTCAAAAATATCCTTATGACTCATGCAAATAAGAATCATAGAGGAAGAAAGTTCTGGGGCTCATAGTTGAGCTGAGCCATGTTGATACATTGCAAAGCCACCACATCTACCTTCATGAGAGCACACTGGTTCTTACCCTTAAGAATGGGTCATGGTGTATGGCACACCTCTAGGGGGCAGAACACAATTGTAAGAAAGAATTTATCTAACAAATGCAACCAGTGTAACTTAATTCTTTATACTCTCAATGACTCTCAAACAACAACAACAATAATAAAAAGGAACCCTAAGTGATGAGAGGCCTGAGAGGGAGCAATTATGGTGGCTAAGGCAGGGGGCATGGCTAAATCCAAGGGCAAACCCTCAGTTTCACAAAGCAACCAGATATAACCTGTTAATCAAGATCCAACACACCTTCTTCTTCATGATTGCTTCCTGTTTTCTCTTCAAAACCCAGGGATAGAATACACACTCATTGCCATGGTCAAATACACACAGAGCAGGCCAATAAGAAGATCAGAGAGGGAGACCAACACATTCAAGTTCTGTTAGACACAGTTGAAGTTCTTCTTTTTCTTTTTTAGTGATATTTCTAAATATTACATATTTTTCTTTGAGATGATTATGTTCAGACCAAGTTCTGGTTTCTTCTTCTTATAAAATATCAATATCAGTGGAATTTAATGCTTTTTTATTAACACTGCTCTTTCATCAGCTTCTTGTCAGGCAATAGAATTCACTGGGCAATAGATTCATTTGATTTATGACATAGAATGCAGCAACTTGGGAGCTCACAGAATGAAAACAGCAAAGCCACATCAGAAATCAAGGGTTCTAAGGTCATGTTGAAGAAGAATAGTACATGCAGGCAATAAAAGCTTCCTTAAAAGGAAGCACTTCAGTCACTTAAAAATATCTTATAAAATGGCTATGACAGTACTACCTATGGGGCTGGGTATGTGTGTGTGTTTTGCATGAGCATGTGTTATTTGTGTCAATGACAGTGAGAATGAACAAAATAATTTCTCAGGAAAGCTGACAGCCTTGAACCTGCTTTGAAAGTGACAAAGAACTTGAAAATGCAAAAGAAGGAGTCAGGTGTGTCATTATACTGAGAGTAAAGAGAAGTCATTGTGGGGAATCTTAATACGGAAAGTAACCAGAAGTTAGGCAAATGGCTCCTCTTACTAAGAGGCTATGAAGTCTGAGTCAAGAAGTTGTTTATGGGGAGTGGCACCTGTGGCTGAAGAAGTAGGGTGCTGACCTCATATACCAGAGGTGGCAGGTTCAAACCCAGCCCTGTCTAAAAACTGCAACAACAACAACAACAAAAAAGTTGTTTATGGGGTCAGGAATGATTTGAAGAATGTGTTAGATGAATCAATCAGTAGTGGACAGAAAAGCAGTTCCAGAAGGCTGGGAGCCTATGAGCCAGTGTTAATCTATTCAATGAGGAAAATAAGGACTCTATTTAAGGATGTGTCTTTGAAACAGGAAAATAAACACCCAAAGTCAGTAAGCAGAAAAAACTGACCACCATGCACCCAACAGGTAATGCTGAGCCTCTTCCGTGCGGTTAGCTCAAGACCCAGGCTCTGTGGACACACTCCAGGAGATGCAAGTAATAGGCCCACAATTATGGAAGGTGTCTCTATTTCCCCAAAGTCAAGTACTGTATGAGAGAAACAAGATTTGCCAAGGGAAAGAACTATTCTTCATGGTACAGATATTCTTCATATTAAAGACCCGATGTAATCAGGCATGACAGATGGGATTTTCCCAAGATGTCCACACCTAAGCCCACACTTGCAACTCCCACCTCACCTGCTCTCTTTACAAGACATTGACACTCTCCTTCTGTGAAGTGGGCCTGTGCCTGTGACAGAACTGATGCCAGATGACTTCTGAAACAAAGACAGAAAAAGGGAATGTAATATTTCTGCCTTGTTCTTTGTCTGAGGACACATGCCTTTCAGCCCTTTAGTTGTAGGTTGAACAGTCCAACTGTTCAAAGCTGCCATGGTGAAGGGACCATTTAGGGAGATCATATATTTGGAAACAAATGTCCAGAGAGCTTCAACCATTTCAGCCTTTGCTTGCTAGAGTCTTCCCAGTCCAGGTGTCAGACATGTGAGTTAATCTGGACGATCCCAGCACCAAGCCTTGGGCTGTTCCAGCTGACCCTGCTTGGAGCCAATCTTTGAGTCTCCCAGCTCAAGACCCAGACCTTGCCGAACAGAGGTGAGCTGCCCTCAGACTGCTCTTTATCTGAATTCTTGACCTGCAGAATCCATGCAAAGATTGAAATTTTGTTTTATAAGCTTGGCATTTTAGAGATAATTTGTTATATGACCTTGAAGGAATTTGTGAATACAGGGGAGAATATAGTTTGGTGGAGAAGCTGGAAACATATGTCCAAGAAAAGTAGCAGTGATGTAGACTAGTATTAGTAAAAGAAGTACTAGTATAATATTAGTAGTGGTTTCAATAATAGTAGCAGTGAGAGTAAAAGAGGCAGAAGTAGCAGAATTAGTGTCGGTAGTTAACACACCTAATCGAAGTGTCATATATATAATCCTTTACCTAGTATTTAAAAAACAAAAATGACGATGTTGCTTTTGTGAACCCCATTTTACAGAGAAGAATCCTCAAGGGCAAAGAAAGGAAATAACTTTTCCAGGTTTCCTGTAAGGGCAGAGAGACAGGACAAGGCTCCCAGAATTTTCTGACTTTAAGGTCTGTATACTTAACTCAAGTGTTTAAGTACCTGGGGGAAAGATTTGGTGGTAGTAGAAATCTTAAAATCACTACAACTTGTAGCTAGCATTTATTTAGCACTTAACTCAGACCCTGAGCCTAGCATCACACTAAGGGCTTTAAATGAATCATCTTCATAGGCCGTGCAGTTTGGATGTCTGGAGAAAAGTATAAATGAGCCCAGTGGCCTGAAATGGACTCTCTTTTTTAGGAGCAAGAGACTTGAAAAATTACTTTTCCTTAGTCGTGAATTTTGGAACCTATTTAAAATACTGCAGAATAGGAGTGCCTAAGAAGGTCATCACAAACCCAGTAAGCACAGAAGCAGGCAGGAGCATAACAGAAATAGCAATGTAGATTTTGAATTAAACCCAAGCGCTCCAAATCACTGATGATCTGAAGCAATTGCTCATGAAAGTCCTTTTATTTTAAGCTGACATTCTGAATAACCCTGAATAGCACTGGAAAAGAATCCAATAAAGACCCAGCCTGCAGGCCTACTTTAAAAATTATTATTAATATCTGATGGTGCAACATCAACTGTGAGTCACTCATGATCATTTTCAGAGCCAGAATAAAATTAAGTTCTTTTTCTCATTTAGTAAAGCAACCCTCAAAAATTAAAACAGATGCAAATGCATGGCTTGCCCACGCACATTCTGATGCAGCTATCATCTGACAAATCGAAGCCTTCTCGAGAATTAGTGTTTACTGCATGATGAAATCTGACATCTGGGAAAATGGAATGAGAATTTTTATCTCTACAATATATGCAATTCTTTTTTGTTTGTTTGTTTTTAACTTGCACTTAATTGTGATGTTTGATCTCTGCAGTGCCTTTTGGATTTAGATTATATTATTATAAAAAGAAAAAAGGAGTGTTTTTCTATTCAATATATTCTCTCCAACTCTCAACCAGGGACCTAATGTGGGAAAAGATTTGGTATTGAGAAAATAGTGGCTGCCATGTCCCCTCTCCCCAACTGTCACATACTTCTTCATACTTCTTGTACCATTATGTAGATTTTGTTTTTTTTTTTTTTTTGGTCCAACTATTGTGCCCTAACCTATGAAACAGAACTTGTTCGTTTGGAGCCAATTCTGGTTACCCTCTGCCTCTACTGAAACCATGGCTAAAAGAGGGCACACAGGAAGGTTTTCTACCTCTAGAGAAGAAGACAGATGCTTTCTGCTAACTCACTTCTTCCTTCCTACTAGGCATGCTGTGCCGAGGACATGCTGAGGCAGCCATCTTACAACCATGAGGGACAGGTGAGGAAGTGAAGGGTAAGGCTGGGGGAATGTGGTGAGTGAGAAAGGACCTGGGTCCTAGACTGCATCCCTGAGCAGATGAACCTTCCCTAGACCACTCACTTCTAGACATCTTGTTTTCCACTTCCTGAATTCTCATATTAAGCCCCACTATTGGTCAAATTTAATGTTACTTGTGGCCAACCATATCCTACAGGGTACAATGATGCTCTATGTATTGAAAGAAAGATTTCCAGTGTAAACAAAACATATGAAACGTAAATAGGAGTTTTTTCTCAACACTGTACAGCCACTATAGATTTTCATAGAATCTTAGGGACCTGAAACCTACACCATCTTCTTATAACTATCTTCACTTCTAGGGAAATCTCTTATATCATCACTTAACTAGAAGAACTTTAGCCTGGAGATCTTCAGCCAGAACACAGTTACTAGAACACATCACTCTTAGTGTGTTCTATAGGAATTGCTCTGATGCTGAAAGATGGAAAAAGGCAGGGGAATTTCAAAATGATCATGAAGACAGAAGAGAGATGAGTGTAATGCAATAGTTATGACAGTAGAAACAGACTAAGGTTTTAGTTCCAGCTATGCCTTTTGAGATTAGACACATCTTTACCATTTGATGCCTCAGTTCTCTCCTCTGTCAAGTGGAAGTAATAGCAATGCTTACAATATTTGATTGTTATGAGGATTAAGTGAAGTAACATTTGCAATACAGGACCTAGTACACGATGTGCATTAGTTATGGCAACGATGGCTTTAAGAAATCAAAATGAATGTCCTGGCTGAGAGGTGATTCTGCCACAATTAGTCTTTTATTCTCTGATTTCCAGATCAAGAGAGACTCCTGACCCATTTTCTTTTAACCCCTGAAATTTGCCTCTGGAAACTTTTCTCTGCCCTCTTTTTGTCTGATGAATAGTTGACTTGACTTGGTTTCACCTTTGTTAAAAAAAAAAAAAAAGTGGAGGGGGGACTACTGAGTGTTTTGTAATACACCTTGTCCTAGTCCTTACCTCCTCCTAGATACGGGCCTCATAGAAGCCACTCTCACATTTCTCAGGAGGGCTTCCCAGGGAACCAAAGAAAATGGTAAAAGAAAGCAGCTCCAAATTAGTGTTGATTTATTTTAGGCTCATTACCTTGTTCTTTATAACTCCCCTGTATAATTTTGTTTGTGTCAAAGTTTGTCAACAATGGAGGATCTAATCTGGCCTGCAGATATTGTGTGTGTGTGTTTCAGAACTGTGTTTTCTTCATAACGTTTTGGTGTGTAATCTGCTTCTGTGACACATGCACTCTAATTTAGTCCAGGATGCTAAAACTTGTAGGAAGGCACATTCCTGGCCAGCCATAGACCTGAGGCTGGGGCCCAGACAGGTGCTCTGGTAGACTTTCTCAGTATTTCAGTTGCATGCTTCCCATGGAGATCCACTGTTCTCTTTGGCCCCATGATTCCACATTCTATTCTCAGAACCTTTATCTTTTTCTCTCCTTCATGTTGACTATAGGTGATTGACATAATGATTTCTGGTTTAGCCTCTAAACCACTGATCAATTTTGATACTTACATTTTCTCTGTACTATTCATAAATTTGTCCTGTAACTACTGCGTGCATGGCCCTTAGCACAAAGCACATTAACTCTAGTTGGGAGTCAAAGTAGAGTAAGTCATATAACCCCAGCAAGGAGGAAAGCCTAAAAGGAGAAAGTGCTAGAAGTTTGATGAGAAAAACCCAGTAAATAAAATTAATCAGAATTATAAGTGTGAAAACAAAGTGTGTGTAGAATTTATGCATAGGCAGAAACTCCTGCAGTCTGACTAGGCAGATAATTTGATTTAAAAGTGAGTGAATCATAAGGCCCTTATCCTCTGAGTCTTTATCACACATTTATTTTAAGGATTTGAGTCTTGTCTCAGCGTCCCCCTACCCTCCTGTGCACACACAGATGGGAGACTCAGGTTATTCTCCCATCTTCTATTCTCATGTTCTCTGAAATGCTGCTTTCCCAGCAGCTTTCAATTTTCGAAACAATTTTCCCCATTGTGTTTTAAAGACATCTTTAATTTAATTATCAAATGGCTTTAAAAAATAAAAATCTTAACTAGCTAAACCTATACAGAAAAGATCAAGCATTTGGCACACTAGCAATCAAAGGAGTTGATGAAAGGGAAGAAAATGATTATGGAACTATAATTATTCTATTATTAACTGCAATTTTCTTATCTTCTCCAGTTAATGCCTAGAATGAGATCTCAGTCCGTTGAAACCTAATCCCTGGCTACCATTTTGTGAAGGAGAAGCCCTGCCATAGTCACTGCTTGTGCAGCCTTTGCCTGAAGTGTGCCAAATCCACCCAGTAGCTGTCACTCCCCACTTTGCCATTAAAAGGCTCAGCTGGACCTAGAAATTCTGGGGTAATGCACACCTCTTTCCCCTCACTCTGTGATTTTGGAGGGACTGACTTGCAGAGCGGATATCCATCATCTCATTACACAAACAAAGACAAACTAACCAGTGCTTTTTGTTGAACAAAGGCATAGCCTTAATGTGCAACATGGGTGAGTCCAAATGGCCTCCCTGGGGCCTCCCCTGGAAATACTGCATTCTACGTTATATTTACAACACCCTTATTAATTAGGCTTTTTGTGCCCACGTTTCTCCACTCAGGTATCCCAAGCATGCTCTCTAATTAGCTGCTGTGATCTTTTCCATTCATCTGTGCACCTGTGCTAACCCAGAGATGAGTTCTTCACTCTATTTTAAGGAGAAAATTAAAGCTGGTAGGGAAGCAGCTATCTTACCTTTCTGCATCTGCTCTAATGATTTACCCAATTATGCCTTCCTCTTCTTCATTGAGTCAGGCATCCAGTTATAGAAAATCTGTGTTCATATCTCTGGAATTTACTTACTACTGCCAAGACTTTTCATTGAGGCTATATAAGTATATGAATAGAGGGAGGTAATAGGTGTGGGCAGAGGTTGGGTGGTGTCTGGGGAATGAAAGATGTTCTAGTGTATCTGGTTCCAATGCTTCAGCACCTGATCTGAACTTTGTCTGCTTTACCAGCTGGATCATGTCTCAAGTCCCTCATCATGCACACAGTGGCCCACCATGGCCACCTGCTAGCTGGACTCTTCCCTCCTGGGCTCACCATGGCTCCAGTTTCCCTTAGACTTTTGTGCTTTCTGTCTGGAGTCCTTGCCTTTGTTCATTAGATTTCGCTCTTCCGTCACTACTAGGGTGAGATGTTAGCCCCTCTAAGAAGTCTCTGACTCTCTGAGTTCATTCACCCATACCAGGTCCATTAAGAGCAAGGTCTAAGACTTCATCTGGAAGTAAGTAGATGTGTATTCCAAATTTCCAACTCAGCAATGTGCTCTTGAGAGATTCATGCAATAGTTTTGAATTGTAGTTTTGGGTTTTTTTTTTAATTTCTAAGAGATTTCTGGTCTTTTTTTTTGTTGTTGTTATTGAATGGTAACTATGTACATTAATGCATTTCTGGGGTACAGTGTGGGATTTTCACACACAATCCAAAATACTTCCATCAAACTGGTTAACATAGCCTTCATGTCATTTTCTTAGTTATTATTTTAAAACATTCACATCCTACTCTTAGGAAGATTCCTTGTACCCTTGTAAGATAAACCTCAGAAGTGATCCCTCCAAACCTCCTCCCTCTATCCATTCCCCCCCTCCCTCCCCCTCTCCATATTCTTAGGCTGTTATTAGGTTATAGCTTTCATATAAAAGGTATAAATTAATTTCATAATAGGGGTGTGTACATTGGATACTTTTTCTGCCATTCTTGTGATACTTTGCTCAGAAGAACATTTTCCAGCTCTATCCATGTGAACATGAAGGACATAAAATCTCCATCTTTCTTTATGGCTGCATAGTATTCCATGGTGTTCATATACCACAGTTTGTTGATCCATTCGTGGATCGGTGGGCACTTGAGCTTCTTCCATGACTTAGCAATTATGAATTGGGCTACAATAAACATTCTGATACAAATATCTTTCTTGTAATGCGATTTTTGGTCATTGGGGAGTATACCTAATAAAGGAATTGCAAGGTCAAATGGCAGGTCTATTTTTAGTTCTCTAAGTGTTCTCCAGACATCTTTCCAAAAGGAACATATTAGTTTACATTCCCACCAGCAGTGTAGGAGTATTCCCTTTTCTCCACATCCATGCCAGCATCTCTGGTTTTGGGATTTTGTGATATGGGCTAATCTCACTGGAGTTAGATGATATCTCAAAGTGGTTTTGATTTGCATTTCTCTGATGATTAAGGATGGTGAGCATTTTTTCATATATCTGTAGGCCATATGCCGATCTTCTTTAGAGAAATTTCTCTTCAA
>CAUYQV010126594.1:0-26256 GCA_963574575.1 Galagoides demidoff | reverse complement strand
TTAGTTTTTAAGAATATATCTAACAGGCTCGGCGCCTGTGGCTCAATCGGCTAAGGCACCAGCCACGTACACCTAAGGTGGCGGGTTCAAATTCCCTGCCCGGGCCCGCCAAACAACAATGATGGCTGCAACCAAAAAATGACCGGGCGTTGTGGCGGGCGCCTGTGGTCCCAGCTACTTGGGAGGTGGAGGCAGGAGACTCGCTTGAGCCCAGGAATTGGAGGTTGCTGTGAGCTGAGATGCCATGGCACTCTACCCAGGGGGATGGCTGGAGGCTCTGTCTCAAAAAAAAAAAAAAAGTCCTGGACTCAAGAGATCCCCCTGCCTCAGCTGCCCAAGTAGCTGGGACTATAGGTGCCTACCCTTATGCCTGGCTAGGTGTTTTTTTTTTTTTTTTTTGAGACAGGGCCTCAAGCTATCCCCCTAGTAGAGTGCTGTAGCATCACAGCTCACAGCAACCTCCAACTCCTGGGTTCAAGCGAGTCTCCTGCCTCCACCTCCCAGGTAGCTGGGACCACAGATGCCTGCCACAACGCCCGGCTATCTTTTTGTTATAGCCATCATTGTTGTTTGGCGGGCCCGGGCTGGATTTGAACCTGCCAGCTCAGGTGTATGTGGCTGATGCCTTAGCCACTTGAGCCACAGCCACCAAGCCTTTTGTTTGTTTGTTTGTTTACAGAGACAGCCTCACTTTATCATCCTCAGTAGAGTGCCATGGCATCACACAGCTCACAGCAACCTCCAACTCCTGGGCTTAGGCGATTCTCTTGCCTCAACCTCCTGAGTAGCTGGGACTACAGGGGCCTGCCACAATGCCTGGCTATTTTCTGTTGCAGTTTGGCTGGAGCTGGGCCCAAACCCCCCACCCTCGGTATTTGGGGCCAGCGCCCTACTCATTGAGCCACAGATGCAGCCCATGCCTGGCTAGTTTTTACATTTTTAGTAGAGATGGGGTCTCAAACTCCTGAGCTCAAGGATCTTCCTGCCTCGGCCTCCCAGAGTGCTGTGATTACAGGTAAGAACCACTGTGCCTGACCTTCCAACCTTTACATCTTCTGTCTCTGTTGCAGGAACTTCTCCATCCCCAGACCATTTTACCCTTTCTGGGGGAAAAAGGATTTAGGTTCCCAGCAGGGAAGTAAGCCCAGGGGACTGGGCCCTTTTCTCATCTTATCTAAATTAACCCACTTCTGTATTGCCCCAGGCCACTGACGATCCACTTTCCCGTTGTAAACTTTGCCTTTTGCTTTTATGGAATGTCTCCAGTTTGGGATATGAAAGGGATTGGAGATGTACCCAGAGAGGAGAGGGGGAGAGGTTCCAGCCAAGTTTAATGAAAGGACAGAGACCCATCTGGGCAAAGATGGTGTCTGCGCTGAGGGTGGGCACAGAGGAGGAAGATTCCACAGCTTGCCAGAAGGTTCTGGCAGGCTAGGGTCTTTCAACTCTATGGCAGAGCCATGTAGGCCTTTTGTTCTGGGGGAGGAGAAAACAAGGAGGAAGGGTTTAGGCCCCAAAAAGGTAAATATAGAATACTGATTTGGGGCCATTTTTTAGAATGACCCTTGTTGGGAGAGCAGCAGGGGCTCCCTCTGGTCCACCCAACCTGTGATCATGTTGTGATAAAACCACTAATCTGAGCACTCTGGGAGGCTAAGGTGGAAGGGTCACTTGAGCTCAGGAGTTAGGGACCATCTTAAGCAATAGCGAGACCCCCCTCTACTAAAAATAGAAAAGACTTCTGCTTTAAGCTTATTGATTTCGGTTTTACTCCTTTCATTTTGTAATAATCACTGGAAGGTTGCCACCCTTCTGGGACAAGTCCCCTAGTTCGCCCTTCTTTCTGTGAAAATCCTCTTTATTCACCTGATTTCTCCACCTTCGGGCTCAGGGCCCGTAGCAGAGTGGTTATGGCACCAGCCATATAAACGGAGGGTGGTGGGTTCAAACCCAGGCCAGCTAATCAACCACAGCACAAAAAGTATAGCCGGGCATTGTGGCGGGTCCAGTAGCCCCAGCTACTTGGGAGGCTGAGGCAAGAGAATCGCTTAAGCCCATGAGTTTGAGGTTTGCTGTGAGCTGTGATGCTACAGCACTCTACTGAGAGCAACAGAGTTAGACTCTGTTTCAAAAAAAAAAAAAAATTCTCCACCTTCATTGGTGCCTGTAGCTCAGCACCTAGGGCACCAGCCACATCCACCAGAGCTGGTGCGATTGAACCCAGCTCAGGCTTGCCAAACAACAATGACAACAACCAATAGCTGGGTGCCTGTAGTCCCAGCTACTTGGGAGGCTGAGGCAAGAGAATTGCTTGAGCTGAGATGCCATGGCACTCTACCAAGGGCAACATAATGAGACTCTGTCTAAAAAAAAAAAAAAGAAGAAAAAGAAAAAAAGAAGCTGCTGTGACAGAAAGGTAAGTGCAAAGTTTATACTTCTTAAGTCGCCATCCGTCAGGGTCCTGGCCCAGCAACATGCAGTGCGTGGTGACTCACGCCTGTAATCCCAGCACTCTGGGAGGCAGAGGCGGGTGGATTGTTTGAGCTCATGAGTTCAGCCTGAGCAAAACTGAGACCCTGTCTCTACTAAAAATTAAAAAACTGAGACAAGAGGCTCGCCTGAGCCCAAGGTTTGGAGGTTGCTGTGAGTTATGATGACACCATGACACTCTACTCAGGGCGACAGCTTGAGACTGCCTCAAAAAAAAAAAAGAGAGAGAGAGAGACAAAGTCTTTCTCTTGCTCAGGCTGGTCTCAAACTCCTGAGCTCAAGTAATCCATGTGCCTTAGCTTCTCAAAGTGCTAGGATTAGAGGCATGAGCCACTGTGCATGCCTTTAGAGTCATTTCTTATATCTAGTAGTTTTGATTACAGATGTAATTACAGTGTTTAGTCTATTTCCAGTGAGATCTGTAAACTGAACTAAAATCATGAGCCCTATCCCAGCGACTGACTGACTGAACCCCCTTCTTGGGCAAGGGATCTCCTAAAACTGAGTTGCTGGCTAGGAGAAAGGTCAGACAGGCCTTATCAGGCCACCCTCCCTTCTCAGAGATGTCCTTTGAGACTCATTACCAGGCCTGGGGCTATGCAAGGTCCTCAATACACAAAACAAACCACCTAGGCCTGGTCAATTTCCATAGTTTGTCTCTGATTAACGGACCTTATCTCAGCATTCCTTTTCTCTGACTCCTGGTCTTTTAAACAAAGTCTAATTTTTTTAGTCAAATGTCAGCTGAAGAATCTTCAAACCCACCTATAGGGCAGTAGTGGTGAGGACACCTATAATCCTAGCACTCTGGGAGGCTGAGGCTGGAGGATCCCTGGAGCTCAGGAGTTTCAAGACCTGAGCAAGAGTGAAATCCCGTCTTTACTAAAACAGAAAAATTAGCCCTGCATTATAGGGAGTGCCTGTAGTCCCAGTTATTGGGGAGGTTGAGACATGAGGATCACTTGAGCCTCAGAGTTTGAGGTTGCTGTGAGCTGTGATGCCAAGCACTCTACCAGGGTGACAAAGTGAAACTCTGTCTCATAAAAAATAAACCCCCCAAAAATTTTATTTTCCCTGAGACAAAGTCTCACTTTATCATCCTCGGTAGAGCTGTGCCATCATACCTCACAGCACCCTCAAATTCTTGGGCTCAAGCAATTCTCTTGCCTCAGCCTCCCGAGTAGCTGGGACTGCAGGCACCTGCCACACGCTCAGCTATTTTTTAGAAATGGGGTCTCGCTCTTGCTCAGGCTGGTCTGGAACTCCTGGGCTCAAGCAAACCACTCGCCTCAGCCTCCTAGAGTGCTAGAATTACAGATGTGAGCCACCACCACCAACCCTTGCTGGGCTTTGAGACAACATTGCCGAAAAGTGTCTGGAACAAAGGTGAAGTTTGCCACATGAACTGTAAGCTGTTGTCTTCAGCAAGGTGAAAGTGCTTTAAGTGCCAAGACAGCCCACAGAGGCACTGCCACTGCCCCTGATCATGACTCCCTTATGGCAGTGTGGTGAATAGCCTTCAGCTGACAATTGCTCTAAACTTGCTGGTGTTTTCTTTTTTTTTTTTTGAGATGGAGCTTCAAGCTGTCACCCTGCGCAGAGTGTCGTGGCATCACAGCTCACAGCAACCTCCAACTCCTGGGCTGAAGCGAGTCTCCTGCCTCCACCTCCCAAGTTGCTGGGATCACAGGCGCCCGCCACAGCGCCCAGCTATTTTTTGGTTGCAACCGTCATTGTTGTTTGGCGGGTCTGGGCTGGATTTGAACCCGCCAGCTCAGGTGTATGTGGCTGGTGCCTTAGCCGGTTGAGCCACAGGTGCCAAGCCAACTTGCTGGTGTATTCGAGGCATCTTGAACATACAAGTGCATAGACTCTAGAGGCCAGAAGTTGATTCTTTCCATCCACCCAGGGGTCTCACGGATGCCTCGCACTCTGTGCTAAACAGTTCCAGGCACACCCACCTCCAGAGTCAGAGGAAGCCAAGAGGCTGAAGAAAGGGGTTGGCAAATCCAGCATAACAGGGGCTGGATGGTGTGGCACATGCCTGTGACCCCAGCACTTTGGGTGGGTGAGTGGGGAGATGGCTTGAACCCAGGAGCTGAGGCCATCCTAAGCAACATAGCAAGATGAGACCCCCATCTCTATCAAAACAGCTGGTTGTGATGCCTGTGCTCCTAGCTGGTCAGGAGACTGAAGCAGGAGGATTGGATCCATTGAACCCAGGAGTTTTAGGTTGCAGTGAACTTTGATGATGCCGCTGCACTCCAGCCTGGGTGACAGAGGGAGACTTGTGAGATCCTATCTCTTAAAAAAAAAAAAAACACAACAAAATGAAAGGGTCTGACCTGTGCTGCCACACAGATGAGCCTTGAAGACGCTTGCTGAACAGGAGACAGCCAGTCCATGGAGGACAGGTGCCCTGTGATCCCTGATCGGAGGTCCTTGCAGTTATCAGATTTTCACAGAGACAAGAGTGGACGGGGATGCTGGGGACTGCAGAGGTAGGTGCTGGTGTTTCATGGGGACAGAGCTTCTGTTTGGAATGATGAGAAAGGTCTGGAGATGGTGGGTGGTTACAGCTGCACAACATTATTAATGAACTTAGTGCCACTGAACTGTGCAGTAACATGGGCGCACCTGTAGCTCAGTAGGTAGGGCACTGGCCACCTACACCGATCAAGGCTGGTGGATTCAAACCCACCTGGGCCAGCTAAACAACAATGACAACTGCAACAAAAAAGTAGCCAGGCGTTGTGGCAGGCACCTGTAGTCCCAGCTCCTTGGGAGGCTGAGACAAGAGGATCACTTGAACCCAAGAGTTTGAGGTTGCTGTGAGCTGTGATGCCACAGCACTCTACCCAGGACCACAGCTTGAGACTCTGTCTAAAAAAAAAAAAAAAAAGAAAGAAACAAAGAAAGAGGCTCGGCGCCTGTGGCTCAAGTGGCTAAGGCGCCAGCCACATACACCTAAGGTGGCGGGTTCAAATCCAGCCTGGGCCCGCCAAACAACAATGACAGCTGCAACCAAAAAATAGCCGCGCATTGTGACGGGCGCCTGTGGTCCCAGCTACTTGGGAGGCAGAGGCAGGAGACTCGCTTAAGCCCAGGAGTTGGAGGTTGCTGTAACCTGTGATGTACTCTACCCAGAGTGACAGCTTGAGGCTCTGTCTCAAAAAAAAGAAAAAAGAAAGAAAGAAAGAAAGAAAATGGCTAAATGGCTAACATGGTAGCTTTTTTATTTTTTTGAGACAGAGTCTCACTATGTCACCCTTGGTAGAGTGCTGTGACATCATAGCTCAAAGCAACCTCAAACTCTGGAGCTCAAGCAGTTCTCTTGCCTCAGCCTCCTGAGTAGCTGGGACTATAGGCACCTGCCACAATGCCTGGCTATTTTTAGAGATGGGGGGGTCTCACTCTGGCTCAGGTTGGTCTTCAACCTGTGAACTCAGAGGATCTGCCTACCTCAGCCTCCCAGAGTGCTGGGATTACAGGTGTGAGCCACTGCACCTGGTCTGGGTTTGTTTCTCTTAATGTACAAGTCACAGAATGAAGACAATGGGATTGAGCACTAGAGGGCAGGACCAGGCAGCAGGGAAGTGGTCCTGGCACCTGTGGGCAGGTGGGCAGGTATGCTGGGAGCTGTAGGCGTGGGCAACATCTCCTCAGCAGCTTCCCCTGCATGGGACCAGGAGAGCAGTCTGGGCAGGGGCAGGAGGGGTCCGCCCAGGATGTTTACACCCCATGGGGCTGTCCATATTGTTTTTTTTGTTGTTGCAGTTTTTTGGCTGGGGTTGGGTTTGAACCCACCACTTCTGGTATATGGGGCCAGCGCCCTACTCCTTGAGCCACAGGCGCCTCTGGGCCGTCCTTAATGTTCTAGGCCTGAAATATGGATCCACAAATAGGAACTGAGGCTCTGGCAGGCACGATACCCAGGAAAGTTGGTGGGAGGGGTGGCTGTATACCACTGGCCTTTAGAACTGCTGACTACAGCTGCCCCTGTGGTAGGATCAAGACCCCAAGATGGCAGACATCAAAGGGGCCCCTTGGGCTTATTCTTCCCAGGCCCTCTCAACAGCCCAGGCAGCCTTGGATGAGAGGTGACCAGTCACTGCTTCTTCTGCCCCTCCAGGAGTGGGGAACTCAGTGCAGAGGGGACTGAGAAAGGGGTCATGGAGGGAGCACCTCCCTTTAGCCCATCCTGATTGGCCCTGCTCACGTATGGTGGCCAATAGCCCAAGCCTGGGGTGGGTCCTGCAGCCCCTGGGTGTCCATCCATGGTCACAGTGCCCAGGAAGGCCAAGGAGGCATCTAGGATGGAGCAGGATCTGAGGGAGCCGTTGGTAGAGCCCACCAAGATCAAGGGCATGGAGGTGGCGGGGGTGGGGACAAGCCAGAAAGCCTGGGGATGTGGACCTTTGACACCCCCAACCATGCCTCTCCCGGCCACATGCAGGTGAGGACACAAGCCCAGCCTTTAGACAACAGAGTTTATTTCAGACTCAGCCTCCACTCAGGCCAGGGTTCCTGTGGCCACTGGCCAGGTAAGGGTAGGTCCTGCTCTCACAGTGCCCACCACCACCTTCTAGGAGCATTCCTGCTACCACCATGCCCAGGGCAAAGCTGGGGCCATATGTGCTAAAAGAGGGCTGTGTGGGAGGCTCCCTACAGGCACTACGGGGCAGTGGGTGGTGTGCAACGGTCACCCCCAGCGACTCTACTCTACCTTTATTGCATTTATACGCTTGTTGGACTCAGAGAATGCTGGGTGCAGGTGGGAGAGGGCATTCTGGGGGCCCTGGGTTGGCACAGCCACGGGACAGGGCCTTTCCCAATTGCCCCATCTTCAGGCCCTCAGAAGCTATGGGATGGTCAAGGCTCTGGGGAGGTCTCCCAGGTCCCAAAACCAGGTGGTGTCCTGGACCATAATCTGGGAAAGAGGAGCTCTGGGCCTCCCAGGACTGGCCTCCCACTGTCTTTCCTCCAGCCAGGGTGCCAGTGGTGGGTGGAGGACACCAAGGTTCTGCCAAGGTGATCACCAACCTGTGGCCAGACCCACAGCATTGGCCCACAGACACCCCCCCCCCCCCGCCTCCAGGGGCACAGAAAGAGCAGAAATGGGGAGAGTGGAGTTACCACACCCTTTAATGTCCCATGAGGGCGGGACTGAGGCAGAACCCATTCCCGCACTCCCCACCCCCACTTCAGAGACCAGCCTGGGGGTGGGCTCCTCCTGGGTGCCGCTGCCGGAAAGGTCCCCAGAATCACTGGGGCCTCAGGACAGACCCACATGGACACACACAGGACTTTGAGGACCCCGCCCTTTGCCCGATGCTGGAGCTCTACCCTGTCCTGCCCCATAGCCCCCAGAGCTGGGCCCACAGGGGTGGGCTCAGCATCCCTCTCCATTGTACATGTGGGACAGATGGATTTCTATAAGGGATGTGCGTATGTGTGGATGGGTAGGGGTGACTTTGCATGCACTAGCTTCCTTGGGCCTGTACAAGAGTGGCTCTGTGCCCCCACCTGGCCACCAGGCATTATTTTTTCCGGGTCAGGAAGGCCACACCAAGAATCAGGGCTATGGCTGCCACAGCCACCCCGCCAGCCACCAGTAGAAGGTTCAAGTTCTCACATGGCCAGGGACCTCGGCCCCCGGCACCCCCAGGGCCCCCGTTGACAGCCTCATTCTCTTCTGCTCCATCCCCAGGACCCTTGGGCTCTGGGGTTGCATCAGGACTGCCAGGACCCCCTGTGGGGGCCGTGGGGGCAGGTTTCAGGTTGCTGTGGTTGTTGAGAAGGGCGGGGTCTGCCTTGGCTGTGGTCTTCTTGGGGGCTGCCATCTGCTCCTGTTTCTCTGCTGGAGCCTCCTTTTTCGTAGGCTTGGTTGAGGGGGCTTTCCCATCAGGAGCCGGGGGGAACTTGGCTTCGGCAGTAGTCTGGGGCACCTTGGTTTCGGGCTTGGGGCTGCTGGCCGACTTCCCTCTGGACTCCATGGTGGGTGGTGTTGGCAGGCTGGGTGGAGGCCTGTGGGACAGGCTGGTCACTGGACTAGAGTAGCTCAGGACAGCTCACCCCTGAGCATTATATACGCCTGGAGGGTGATACAAGCGAGGCTGTGGCAAAGGCTGAGGACCCCATCTGTCCAGCCTGAACTACCTTGACTCCATCTCCACCTGCCCAGTTCTCTGGACTCCCAGGAGCCTCCTGTGGGCCTCAGACCCTTATCTACAGGGCCTGGCCATCATCTGTGGGCAGCAACTGCCCGAGAAGCCCCTCCAGTCCAGGCGTAGAGGCTGTGGGCCAGCCAGCAGCCTCAGTTTTCTCATCTGTAAAACAGTCTTCCCCAGGCATGTGCTTGTCTGGAGTAGGGTGGCCCTGAGGACTGGAGGGGAGCATTCAGTTACAGGGAGGTGAGCAGAGCCACAATGGGGAGAACTGACCATGCGCCCTTCTCTGGAGAGCTCTTGTTTGACAGAGGTGGATGCTGAGACTCCTGCCTGGGGTTGTGACCTGGCCCAGGTCTAAGAGGAGGAGGAGCAGCAGGGGAAAGCAGCAAGGGTCTAGGCTCTCAGGTGGCTGCAGGGATGGGCATGGGCCCAAGGCCACCATGACCAGGAGGACCCAGATGTGATAAAACCAGCGTCTCCCAGGAGGCTGCAGAAGCCAGGCATCCCTAGGCCACTGCCTCGGCTATCTGCACCTCCCTAACCTTGGCACCACTCCCCAGCCCCGTGGGAGTCCTTTCAGGGCCCAAGGCTGTGCTCACCTCTGTGAGCAAAAAGGGTCCCTGGCCTGGGCCTAGGTGGCCACACACCTTGCTGGCTGGGTGGTGCCTAAGTCTCAGCATCCTGGGAGGGGGAGGGGAGAGTGCTGGGGCACTAACCAGAAGACCTGTTACTACCCACTGAGAAACCCCCACAGGGGGAGGAAGCCTGCTTCAGAGGCTGAAGCCTATGTTCCAGTCTATATTCCCCATGCCAGCCAGGTGCGCTGACCACCCTGAAGGTCGCTGGAAGGTCACACCGGGATAGAGGTGTCCTGGTGAGAGGCCTAGCCGATTCTCAGGGAACCCCAGCGGCCTCTTCACCCCTGCAGTTCTGGGGGGGTCCCAGCTGCCGGTAGTCAAGTCTGCAAAGGTCAGGTGGTCGCACTCCCCTCTCCTCTATTTTTGGTTCACACAATGTTGACCTCCCCACTCCCTGTGCCTCCTTCCTCTTCCCAGAGCCGCTGTGTCACGGAGAGGGGTAAGAGGCCCCTCATTCCTGTGACCTTCAAGGCTAGGTAGGGAACCACCGCTTTGCCCCCCAAAACCTGGCCCGCGCTCCCCGCCCCGCCGGCCCAGGCCTCCCTGCCTTACGTTCTTCTTATGCGGTCTTTTGGACCTCCTGCCTCGCGCTTCCTCCGGCGGGACGGCAGCGGGCGGTGGCTGCGGACAGACACGGAGCCCGGAGTTTCCCACAGTGCACTGCTCTGGTGCAGGAAGCATCAAGCCCCGCCCTGCTCGCCTGGGCACGCCCGCCCCAGGTCTGGGAGGGGAAACAGGAGAGGGCCTGAGGCTGCCTTCCCCCACTGCATCCAGGGCCCCTTGGTGGCGGTGGGCCTAGGCCCTGCTTCCGGAGGGCAGTTGTTTACTGGAAGATGGGTCTGTTTCCTCCACCCCCAGAGTCCCAAAGAGGAGGCATCTACTTAGAATATTTATTTATTCTCTTACATGACAAGACACAAAAAGTTACAACTCTTAAAACTCTTCAAAAGAAAAAAATATAATTCTGTAAGCAGCAGCAGCTTCCAAGGTACACATGTGATGGGAGGGGGCAACTCCCAGGAACAACCGTGAGCTGGGGGGCCCAGGCCTGAGCCCCAGGTAGTGTCACTGGGTAGAAGCCTCTGTGGAGAGGCCTGGTTTGGGGGACACAGCACCAGCACTGTCAGGATCAATCACTAACACGATCACATGGCCAGGGGATGGGGAGGGAAAGTCTGTGTCACTGACACTGATGGGCCAGGGTGCTGAGGACGGAGCTTTGGAGTGTGGTTAGGGGCCTGATGTAGAGGCTCAGAGAGGAGGGCAGGCCTTTGGAGGACTGGGGGCAGTTCCTACCCGCCCAAGCAGGGTAGGTGCCCCCAGGCTCAATATTGGTCCTCATACCTGCCCTTCACCCTGGCTAATCTCACACAAGGGGGGGGGGGCGTCTCAGAGGTGCAGCAAGAGGGGCCGGGCTGCAGTAATCAAGTTCTGGACGGGGTCAGCAGAGAGACTGGGTGTGCCCAGCACATAGGCACAGCAGGTGCCTGGCCAGTGGGGAAGGGCAGAGCCCCCCACAGCCCCATCCCTGAGGGGCAAAGCCCATGGAGGGCAGGGGGTCATGACCTGGTCCTTTTGAGGTGCACGTACATAGACCCACACAACGCATGTGAGCCTCTGCCTGGGCTGGGGTTGAGGGGCCTGCCAGAAAGTTCTACAGTGTGATGGGCTTGCCTTAGGAGTCATACCTCAGTATAGCCCCTTACTTGGGATTTCCACCTCAACATGGGGGCAAAAGACCGCCAGGCCTTCTACAAGGCTGGAGGGAGGCAGTCAGATCCTGCCAAGGCAGGAAGAGAAGCAGGAGGGTGGACGGAAAGGACTGGAAAGCCAGTTGGGCACTGCAGAATCAATAAATAGATTTGTGCAGGTCGCTTTGTGGACCAGGACAGCCTCAGAGACAGTGGCCTAGGGGAGGTTCAGGCTGCCCAGCCAAGGCCCTGGGCCCCCAGCCCAGAGACCAGCTCTGTCCCTGGGAGTGTTTAGGCCAAGGCAGGATTAGGACAGGGGCTGGCTTGAGGAATGTAAAGATTTCTGCTTTTTCTACATAAATAAGACATTGATCCCAATGGTGCAGGCAGGGCCCCACCAAGGCCTGGTGCACACCACCCACATGGACCCCACATGCCCCCCCTGCCAATAGGGGAAGGCTGGGAAGGTCTCCCCTCACTTAGTCCTGGGCAGGCCATCCTGCCTGGCTTCACGCTGGCCCTGCCCGGCTGGCCAGGGTGCAGCAGGTGCAGGCTCAGGCCCTGGTGTCCTGCAGCAGCCCCAGCAGGGACTCCGCAATGCCCAGGAAGTAGACCACCTGGGCGATGCCAAAGAGCGGCGCGATGACCAGGGCACGGCAGTAGGCACCCTTCAGGAAGGCAGAGGGGCCCTCATGCCGCAGGATCTTCCTGTGGAGCAGAGGAGGATCAGAACTGGGGCCCAGCTCCCCTGCCCCCACACTGGGGACCCCACCCACCTGGCACAGTCCAGAAACCCCGAATAGGTGTCCTCGTTGATGCCACGCTGAAGTGACTGCAGCCGTGTCTTCACCACTGCAGGGCACACGTGGGTCAATGTGTGAGCCCCCACTCACCGCCCATCTCCTTGGCCCCCAGCCCCAATCTGAGCCCAGATAGGTGCACTGACCATCACAGGGGTTGACAGCCACGGCAGCTGTACTCCCTGCCACACAACCAGCTAGGAAGGACACGTAGAAGGGTGACTTCTCCTCAGACGCTGGACGGCCCAGCTGGTTCAGGTTGGCAAACAAAGGGAAGTAGACAATGGAGAAGGGGACATCCCTGTGGGGAGGGAGGTGGCCATGGAGATTGGCAGGTGCTGGGCGGACAGGCCGGCCTCCTCCTACCCTCCCACACCTCCCACCTGAGCAGCGTGGCCCCAAGTCCCTTGTAGAGGCCGGCAATGCCATGGCTCCGCAGCAGGTCTCGGGTCAGCTGGGTGGCTGTTGGCCGGGGAGTGGTTGGAGCCTCTACAGAGGCCTGGGTGCCCCCATGAGATGACAGCTGACCGTGAGCAGCCAGGATCTTCTTCTGGGCAGCTGTGGAAAAATAGGCTGCTGTGTCTCCCTCCTGGGGTGAGGCAGGGGCAGGGGTGGAGTGGGATCCAGCCCTTGCCCCGGCCCAGCCCCTGCGCTCACCGATGCGGCCTGCATCCTGCAGCTGGATCTTCAGCATTTCCATGGGGGTGGTCACGATCACCTGGCAGGTGCCAGCCCCACAGCCAGCCAGCATCTCCTTAAATAGGGTCAGCTTCTGCCTGGGGTGGGGCAGGCACCATGGTGAGATGGGAGAGACAGGCACCTCCCACCTGCCATGTCTGGGTGCAGAGGAGGATGGGAAGGTAAAGGCAGACACAGCACTATGGGGGTATAGCATAGACCATGGAGACTTAGGTCTTCTGGCAATAGGCAACCACCAACCCCATGGACAGATAGCCCAACAGGCAAGGGCCTGAGAAGGGAAGTGGGACTGTCTTCCCACCAAGAAAAAAGAACTGTAGAGTCTTGAATGCCCTGCTCTCAAGTGATGGAGAAAATAGTGGGTCACATCTTGGGCTACGTAGGATGGTGGGCAGTGTATGAGGGCCAAGGACTGCTGGGACCAGAGCCCACTCAGCACCTGCTCTGCCCCTCCCCAGGAGAGGAACAGGTGGGTAGAAGCCTAAGCCAGGGGCCTGAGGGTAGGCAGAACCCCCAGGGGGCCCCAGGTAGGAGCCAGTGGGTGTCTGGAGCCTAAGGCAGGACCACCCAGGTGTCTACCACAGACCCCTCCCCCTCATGGCCTGGGCCCAGCATTCAGGCAAGTTAAGCCCCTGACCCGTCCTTAGAGAGCTGATGGCGGAAGAAGTCATTGGCTGCCAGCTTGATGGCCTTCTCAGGGGTGACAAGGGTCAGGTTCACAGCAGCTCCTGTGGGGGCACACGGGGGTCGGGTGGAACCTTGGGGCGACCCAGGCAGGTCAGTTGGGGTACATGTACTCAGTGCCCTGGTTCCAGACCCTAGCTTCCAGCTAGCACTTGTTTCCCTAGTCATTGCCTGGCTGCTGCCTCCTGCCCTCTCACCCACATTTGGGCCCTAGTTTGTGCCAGGCAGGGCGGGGACAGGGACAATGCCTCCGCCTCCTCCAGGCCCTCTCTCCTCCCCACCCCACCCCGTCCCCCCTGCATAATCCTCCCACTCTGCCTCCATCTGTCTCTGATTCCAGGGAAACAGGTCTCTCCTAACTACCAAGCCAGTGGGGATCAGAACCCCGAGTCCTTGGGTGGTCCTCCTCAGGGGACAGGAGGTATTTGTAGGGGAAGGGGGGACAGAGGGAGGTGTCCAAGTGTGGGTCAGTGCTCAAGGGAGCCTGTGGAGAGCCCCTATCTCAGCACTGAGGGCTCAGGGCTGTGCAGCTTCTGGCCAGATCCAGGCTTGCAGATTGTTTGCTAAGCTGCTTTGCAGTGATGCCCCCCCCCCACACACAGATGGGTACTGCCTATCCCAGAAGGCAAGGAAGGAGGCTGTAGCCACCAATGAAACATAGACCCTTTGCAGTACCCAACCACACCAAACACTGGCATTAGTGGGGATGGAGAGAGCATGCTACCCACCCGGACATGCAGCCCAGACTCTCGGCAAGGGTGCAGCCAGCCACCACTAGACACAGTCACACTTACACAGCAGGCTCAGGCTGGCTGCCCTGCTGCTGCACGCCCCCACTTGCCTCCCCAGTGAGGCTTCTTGTGGCTGCTACCCAGACCTGCCCCCTCCAGAGCCTCACCCCGGTACATGCCGAAGTAGCCCTCGGAGCGGATGGTCTTGATGAGACAGTCAGACCTGCAGCCAAGGGGACAGGGTGAGTTGGGGACCAGAGTGGCCATTCCCATTCCTCAGTGCAGATGGAGGTCAGCTCCTTTCCTGCCAGGGGACTGAGGTCTCTGGATTGTCCAGGGCTGACAGAAGAGGCCAAGTCCTAAGCTCAGCAGTGACCTCAGGCCTGATGGTCTCTGAGTCTCTCCCAGGACTCCCCTGCCTTGTGTGTCTCCTTTAGTCTCATGGTGGGGGGGGCATAGGGGGATAGCTCAGAGGTATAAGTCTCACCCCACTCCCACATCCCACCCCACCCCCACATCACATGAGCACACTCACATGCTGGTGTACATGCGCTGGCCATTCTGCTGGTTCTGCAGCCTCGTCTTGGCCAGGTCAATGGGGAACACACAGGTGACCCCGATCAATCCAGCGATGCCACCATTGATGAGCTTGGCTGGCAGGCTGTGGGCAGGTGGGGAGGAGGATGGTCAGGATCTGCTTCCTGGACCATAGGTCAGGGGTGGGGAACAGGTATGCAACCAAGACTGAAGTCCAACCTGATCTGCTTATCAGCCATTTAACTTGATCCCTAGGTAAGAGCCAGACAGTGTGGATACAGGTGGTGTTGGGGGAGGCAGTGCAGATGGAGGGTGGGATTGGTCTTCCACCTTCCAGGGAATTTCCAGGCTCAGCCACCACTTCTGTCGTGGAAGGTGAGGGACAGCGATCAGTGGAGGATAAGGCAAACCAGAATAAGCCTCCAGACCCTGGCTGCAGACTGGAGCCACCGCTGACTGGTGCATGAGAGGCCTGCCACCCTCCACATCCCAGGGACCACCCCGTTTCCCCTCAAGCCCCCCCACCAGCTCCTCCCAGCTTGCACTTGCTCATGCTCACGTGCACCGGGAGAGCTCAGGCTTTTAAAGGGCCAGGCGCCACTGGGGGGCAGCGCAGGGGCAGGTGGCCTGCTGGAGCACTTCGACCCTGGGCTGGGCTGGGGTGACCATTTCCCCTTCCTCAGGCAAGGGTAACCGCACCTGCCCTCTTCAGATGGGGGCTTGAGTTTCCTCACTGGCTTCTCCTAGATGATCCAAGGTCCCCCACCTTCTGGGCTCAGCTCTCAGCTGCCCAGATGGACCTAGCCCCACTCCAGACCTGCAGAGACTTCCCCACAGAGAAGCACCAAACCCACCACTGCCCTCTGCCCATCTCCACCCTCTCCCCCATGCCCCACCAGCCTCACTCACACAGACCACAGAGATCTAGCAGAGCCTCAGGAGTGTGTGGGGATGGCTGACCTTCTGAAGCCCCTGTGGTTGGCACCCCCATCCACTACAGGGTGAGGGAAGAAGGGGACTCTCCTAGTAGGGGTAGGGCTGTGGAGTCAGAGCCAGGCCCAAGGGCCTCCCATGGGGTACAGCCATAAAAAATGAGTGGGGGGGGTCTCCCTGAGTCCTGGTCCCCATGCGCCCCCTCCTCGCAACCCTCACAGGCCAGCTGTCACAGGCTCATACCCGCAGCAGGGTCACACAGTTCGCTCCTGCCTACGGTCTCCTGGAGGACCTGTGACCTTCACCTTGGCTTTCCAGGGGCTCCCCGCCACCGCCCTGCTTTCTGGTCGTGCTCACCCCAGGTACTCAGGACCAGGCTCCTCCAGGACTCCAGCAAGCGGCTCAGGAGGCTGCGAAGCTGCTGGTAGGAGGTGAGACGCCAGGGATTGGCCACAGGGCTGGGCGGGGCGGGCCTGAGGGGCGGCGACTTTCTCTTTCACTTTGGGCAAGCTGGGGCCCTGCAGCTCTGGGAGAGTGGATGAGACAGTTTCAGGGGGATAAGGCACAGCCTTGAGTGGGGCTGGGGAATGGGTCTGACGTAGGCTGCTGCAGCAAGGCCAGACCCCCCCACACACTGAGACCCCAGCCACCTGGTGGATTCCGGTCTGCAGCCTGACACCATTTGAGTGGGACTCTTTCTGTGTCCAGGCACTTTCTATGTACCTGCATGGGGAATCCAGTGTTGTGGGCAAAGATGGGCTGACACTCATGTTTTGTGGGACCTCTGTGTACGTTACAGGCAAGTACTTATCAAAAGAACCTCAAGCTAGGGCACAAAAAGGTATGTTTGTCCAGACTGTAAAGGACTGAGAAAAGGTCGCTGGGTCCTAGAGGCCACTGGTTGCACCCACAGGCCCTGATCAGCTGGTAGGTCCAGAGGGCATGGGAGCTGGCACTCCTAGAACCCTATGCCTCCACCACCCACCACACCCAAGGCTTCAACCTCTCCCTGCCGCAGCCAGTGGTAAAGGACCAACTGACCTCTGAACATCTACCTGACTTATCAGCACCACTCACCACCCCATTCTCCAGGTGTAGACTGGCCACACAGCTCTCTCTGCTGCCTGGGGTCACCCCTGGCCTGCAGAAACTGAGTCCTGCCTTTCTGAGCAAACCCCTTCCTCCCCAGACCCTGCCTCCTGTTTAGGATGAGGGGGCTGCCCAGGTTACACAGACCATCCCAGGTGGGGAAAAGACTACTGGTCTCAGAAAGAGAGATGCAGGCCTAGAGGTCCCATGCCACACACTGCAGGCCAGAACAGCAGCTGGGCTGCTGAGGACTGACAGGAGTGTGCCTTGGCAAAAATGGGCAGGGGGACCTCTAGGCCCTGAACACTTTTTTCCTGTCCTCACAGGGCAGCACCTACCCCTTGCTATGAGATAGCCGACTAGGGCCTCCCCACCCTGCGCAGATGTTGTCATAGAAACCTGCAGCCATAACACTGAGGCCCCAGGGTAGCGCTCACTGTCAGTTCTCCCACTCAAGTAAACTGAGGCCACAGGCAGGCTGGGGAGAGAGCGGAAGAGCCCATAGGGACCACCCCACTGCTGCTCCCTAACCTGCAGGATTAAAATCTCCCACACTGAGGCCGCCCAGCTCCTCCTCCTCCAAGAAAGGTGATGGGGATGAGGCCAGAGTCTGGGATTGGCTCCCCATGCCCCATCCAAACCCCCTGTCTCCTTCTTGGAGCGGTGCTTTTAGTCCCGCTGCTGGAGGATCCCAGGGTCTCTTAACTGGGCAGTGCCGCCTTGGTGGACAAAGAGGAAGCAGATTGGGGGCCGCTCCCTCTGCTCCAAGGCCGCCCTGTTGGGGCTCAACTGGCCGTGCTGTCCCCGGCCTGGGGACCGCGACTCTGGCCATGCACGTGTCCATACATGTCCGATGAGGCCCCACGTGTCCGACCCCCACAGTCTGGCTTCTCTCCTCCTAGGGCCCCGGCACCCACCCGCGGGGACACGTGTACGCGGGGAGCGCGCTCGGCACCACCGGGGCCGAGCACGGCCTCCCACACCCGGGCAGCAGCGGGTTGGAGCATCTGTCGGTCCGGGCCCCGCCGAAGCCACTCTATCCGGGCAGCCGTCACCCCCCCGGGCCGCCGCGGCACCCCTCGGCCCCGTAGGTTGGCCGCTCCGGTAAACACAGCAGAAGGGAGCCGCCAGGTGGGCACTCACCGCGTTCTGCCGCCGCCGCCGCGCTCGCCTCCCCGCCGTGCCGCGCGCCCAGCCAGCACCTAGGCGGGGAGGCGCGTCTGCTCGGCGCCGCGCGCGCTCCGCCCCTGGCCCGGGCTTCGGCTCCCCCTCCCGGCCGCCACGGCTACTGCGCCCGGCCAGGCCACAGCCCCGCGCCCACCCGCACCCAGTGACCGGAGACCAAGTCTGTGGGGCCGCAGGGTGGGGGACCTGCACATGGTGCAGAGATCAAGGCTGGGTCCCCAGGGCCCTTCTTTGGTCTCCGGGTCCTGGAGACACGTGAAAGGGAGCAGGTGGACGTGGGTGTCCTGGGGAGGTGGAGGTCTCCAGGGCAGACCCTAGGTGCTGAGTGGAAACAGCCAGCCAAGTGCTGGTAGCCAAAGTGGAGGGGCATGTCAGCGGCGCAGGTGACTTTGTATCCACCCACGCTGCAGCTCACTCACAGCTACTTAGTAGCACCAGCTCCTCCCCCTTCCTGGGAAGAACAGGACCAAAAGGAGGTCCCAGGCATGGTGAGAAGGGAGGCAGGAGCCAGGGCTGCAGGAAGTCTGCCTGCAGGCTGGGCCTCCCTCCAGTCTCTCCATCAGCAAATAAACCAAGCTTTGAGACACGACACAGGAGAAAGTACAGGCTTGTTGCCCATGGGGGATGCTGTCCCGGCACACTAATGAGGTTTGAAGGTAAGGGGTTTTGACCATTAGCCAGGGCATATCCAGGACCAGCCCAAAGTCTGTGGGGCCTAGCCCTGGGCAGGCTCTGGGGACTGTGGAGCCAATGGACTGGGCAGAGCAGAGTCCTCAGGAGCCAAGCCTGTGCGTCGGATGCCATCTTGGTACTTGCGGCGGCCAAGCTCCAAGACTGCCCGAACCTCTTCAGCCACATCCTGCCGGTCACTCTGCTCCAGGGCCTGCACCAGGAGCCCCACGGCCCCTGGCTGCCCGGACTGGCGTTCAGCCCAGGAGAAGAGCATATGGCGTATCTGCCCATCCAGGTCATCCCTGGGAGGGGAATTATGGATGGAGCTGCCCTGCCCACCTGCTTAGGACCAGCCATCACACTCAGGGCCTTACTTCCCCCAGCCTTGGGCCAGCTGTGGCCAGACCCTTCCTTTCCAGCCTGGTGTTTGCCCTGCTCCCAACTCCCCTGGATAAAGCTTCTGCCAGCATCAAGTGGGACCCTCTGGGCACCCAGGGCCCAGCCCTGAGGCAGACATAAGGAGGGCAGTAGAAGGCTCACCGGAAGTTGTGTCGAATGCATTGCAGCTCACGGTAGGGCACACCCAGGTGCAGGGCCACAGCTGGCCAGTCTACACCCAAGCGCCCAGCCACACTCAGCAGGTTGCTCTGGGTCAGGAAACCAGTCTCAGCATCACCCAGGTTCAGAGGTGCCAAAGAGGGGCTGGCCCCCCGCCCAGGACCCTCAGACCCTCGTAGCCTCTGTTGGGAGGAGGAAATGCAGTGAGTCCCAGACCCTGCCCAAGTCACTCCTGGGCCCCTGTCCCACCCACACCTCTCCCCACTGCCCGTAGTCCGACCGGCAACTTGATGGGCAGAGTGGCCATCCACAGGGCATTGGTGCCCTTCTTCCGCCGGGCAGCCTCAGCCTCCTCAGGCACATGTGTGGGCACTGTGCCCCGGTAAAAAGATACCTGAGGGGGATCAAGCAGAGTTCAGAGTTCTGGCCCCTGCTCAGGCAACCCTGAGGGCCCTACCCCACTGGCCCACCTGGCCCCGCACAGCCTGAGCCTCCCTGTCCAGCGTGGTGGTCACATAGACCTCTTTCACATTCTTCAGGTGAGAGTAGAAGACAAAGCAGATCCTGCCCTCCACGCAGTCTGGGCGATCTGGGGGTGGGTGATGGGCTCAGCAGAGGGCCGGGGACAGCTGTGAGGCTCCCACTCCAGGGCCCAGCAGCCTACCAGCATCCACATCGATGCCCCGCTCAAAGGCTGCAAAGAACTTCTCGCCCTCAAACATCTCCACAGTGTCGGAAGGTTCAGGGCCTCGATACCTCTCTAGCAGCCGCTGAAGGGTGGCATCCACCTACAGGCACCCATGCTACTCAGAGCCCAAAGCCCTGTACCCATCTGGCCTCCTGGTCCCCCCCTCCCCCCTGCGCCCTCCAGTCCTCACCTTGTTTCGGGGCAGGCACTGCAGCAGGACCTGCTCAGGGTCCCGCCGCCGCTGCAGGGCGATGAGGTTCACACGGTGTAGCCGCAGCCGCTCCCAGGCCTTGCGTGCCAGGCCTCCTACGCAGGTCTTGGTGGTATACCAGAGCCAGTACCTGGGGAGTGCTGGGGATGAGGGGGGCTGTACAAAGTGAGGGTGGGGACTGGAAGAGCTGGGTGGACACTGACCAGGAGAAGTGTGTGACCTGGAAGCGAGCATACAGATGCGTGAGCTCTAGTACCACCTGAGTGGTGATGTCATCCCAGGTAACTGCAGGGGGCGCCCAGTATAACAGGTGCAGGCAAGAGCGGTCCAGACTGAGGCCTGGGGACAGAAGGAGGCAGTAGTCTAAGGCTCACCCTCTAAGCACTGTCCCCATATGTTATGGGCACAGGTCCAGGTACATCATGGAGCCACCTCTCACCTGTGACGCCAGAGGGCAGAGGCAGCTGCACAGTGACTGGTTGGAGGAAGTTGGTGGGACCACTCTGAGAGAGGCACAGCAGTGGGCTCACTGCAGCCTCTGGCTCCTCCAGGAGAGCTTGCAGCTCCCGGCCAGCCATATGCACCACCTGGGGCAAAGAGACTGCCTGAGCACCCAGTTGTGACCTAAGGCTCTACTTGCCACCTTCTGTGCTATACTGGCCATACCTGCATGGAAACTCGACGAGGCTCCTCAGTGGCCCCAGGGGGGAAGGTGACCTTGACCCCAGGATGACCAGAAGAGCATAGCAGCGTCCCCTCTGTTGTCACCAGACAGGCATTGGATACAGGACGTGAAACCACAAGGAACCAGGAGAAGTGAGGCACCTGGCAGTGAGCCCAGAGCCTCTGGGATGGGAGGAGTAGGAGGAGAAGTGGGGTTAGGGCAAAGCTGTCAGATGGGGTGGGGGGAAGGATGGGTAGGGGTAGATGGGGCATACCCCCTTGCAGGCCTGGGGGGTGCCTCACCTTGGGTGTCTCTTCTTTCAGGTGGGTCTCCAGATCATCCCAGCTGTTGTCAGTGCATGTCCTGACCACTACCTCACGACAACGCCGGGCCCGTGGGGGGACAAACAATAGCCAGAGGCCCACATCCTGCCAGGCAAGGGTGCTGTGAGGCTGGGGCCAAGCCTAGGGCCTCCACACCTGCCCCCCGCCCTAAGCCGTCCATGCCTGCTGGAAGGCCACCCTGTGGGGTTGCAGCTCCAGGACACCGCTGAGCAGGGCATCGTGAGGACCCAGGTGGACAAGGCCTGGCTCTGGCAACAACAGTCGATAGTGGACAGTGATGGGAGTAGTGGTGGCCCCTGCTGGGAACTGCAGGCGGACACCACAGGCTAGGGTCACAGAGCAGCCTTGGGGAGTCACAGGGAAGCTGAGTGAGGAAAGGGTGGGTGTCAGACCAGACCCAGAAAGGCCTGTGTGTCAGAGTCTAGTGCCCTGGGGCAGGGGGACAGGTAGATTAGACATTCCTCCAGCTGTCCCTCATCCCAGCCCATACCTGTCCAAATCTGAGGTCAGGAATAGTCTGGGCATTTCCAGAACAGGGGATATCTCTGTGGAAGGGACAGACATGTCATCAGGATGGTGCCTATGTAGTATCATGGCCAGCCCCTCTCTGGCACCAAGCCTACCTGGGGGACTTGAGGATTCTGACAAGGGCTGGCCCAGAGGATTCCCCTGCAGGCGCACAAAGGGGGCGTCTAGTAACTCAGGGGGCACGTCCCGGAGCCGGTTGTCCCTCAAGTCAAGCCGGGCAAGCAGTGGGAGGCGGGCCAAGCCGGCAGGCACTGAGGCCAGGAGGTTGCTGTGCAGGACAAGAAGCCGCAAGGACCGCAACCCCGCTGGAGGCAGGCACTGGCTTAGGGTGGGCAAAGGACCACTCAGGGCCACCCCCAGCCCTCAGCACCAGGATGGTCATACTGTAGCCTTCCAGAAGTTGTCTCAGGCCGCCCTGCATGGGGCGGGCTCAGAGGACTGCACAAGGGTCATGGGGCTGGGGTTGTGAGGGTGACCAAGGAAGCAGCTGTAGGCCAAGCCTATGTAGGGGCCCAGCTGAAGGCAGAGCTTGGCCAGTGGCTGAGGGAAGCTACCGATGATGCCCATGAACCCAGGGGCTGCAGCTACTACTCACCAAGGGAGGCTGGGAGGCTCTGCAGCCGGTTGGAGGCCAGATTGAGCTCACTGAGGCTGCTCAGGCCTCCAATCTCGGGGGGCAGAGTGTCCAGAAGGTTCTTAGAGAGATCCAGGCGCTGTAGGGTAGAAAGGGCCCCCAGTGCTGCGGGCAGTGTTTGAAGGCAATTGTGTGTCACGGTGAGGAAGGTGAGGGATGGGAGGGCTCCCAGGGCTCCTGGCAGCTCTGTGAGGTGGTTGTGAGACAGCAGGAGAGCATCCAGGCCTTGCATCTGCAGGACACAGCCTGGCAGTGTCTCCAGGCTATTGAAGCTGAGGTCCAGGTGGGCCAGGCAGGCCAGGCCACTCAAGCCAGCAGGCAGAGTGGTCAGGGCACCATGAATGCAGGCACCCAGTGCATCCCGGCACTGCCCTCCTGGGAAGAGTAGGAGGCAGATGTGGCCCTTAGAACCAGGGTCTCAGGTCCCAGGTTGGCCCTGCCATCCAGCCAGAGAAAAGAGCTGCTTGAGAGCCACAGACCTCCCTCTTCCACTCCCACTGGACAGGGACAGACAGACATTGGAAGAGTGCCAGCAGATGCAGGGAGCAGGGATGGGACCACTGGTTTATCTCAGCTCATAGCCACACCCATGACCTGCCCCGGGAGCAACATCCACACTGGGGTCTGCCAAGAGACCCCATGGGCAGCTTCAGGGTATGGGAGCTGGGACACAGCCAGCCTTACCTTGGGAAAAGAGGGTGAAAGGGCTGAGGATGGGGACCCGGAGTAGGACAAGAGTTCATACTGAGGAACAGAGAGGCAAGGCCTGGAGCTGGGGTTGGGGTCAAGGTTTGCCTTTGAGGACCCATCAGTGGCAAGGCAGAGCTAGAGCTAGGGAGAGGGTCAGGAATGGGTGGGGCTCACCTTTGAGTACCAGGGAGCGGAGATGGGGCAGACTCCAAGGCACTCGGGTCAGGGTGGCTTCCAGCAGCTGAGGGTCCTCGTGGGTGCTCAATCTCAAGAACTCCACCTGCAACAGCTGAGGGGGCTGCTGGGCACACAGGTGCAGCAGCTGGTGGCAGCCCCCGGCACACAGGTCGAAGCTCAGTCGGTTCCCAGCCAGGAGCGCAGGCACCCCGGGCCCTGCAACCACAGCCTCTGCAGCATCTCCGGCAGCATCTTCTGCAGCAGCGTCCTCGGGCTCCAGCCCCTTCATCACTGCAGCCATCACCCACCGACAGTTCCCAGGGGCCAGACATGTCCTAGCATGCAGGCAGGCCTGATCAGGCAGGGCCCAGGGAGACTGCAGAGGAAGGGGAAACAGTGTGAAGGAGTGGGGGATGGGAGGCCCTGGGAGCCCTCCCATCCCTCCCCTTCCTAACAGGGGAGCCCTGAGGCCAGGGCCAGGGCTGGACAGAGGAGGGGGGACCCTGTGGTCACTCTGCAGCCCTGGAGCCTGGATCATTGCTGGAAAGGGTGTAGGGAATATGCCTGGCTGGAAGGAACACCAGGCAGGGAGACCCTGTCAGGGACACCTGCTGGAGGCAGGGATAGTGAGACTTCAAGTCCTAGTTCTGGAAATCTAAGCAAGTGACTCCGCACCTGTCAGGTCATCCAGGCTGCTGTCCTGCTTTGGGGTTGAGTCAACTTTCAACCTTCACACCCATCAGTTTTGAGGGGAGGCCGGCGACCTCCACCTACTGCTGTATCCCCACAGGTCAGAGAACCCAGCGTAAGAGCAAGGACCTGGGGTTTGAGCCACTGGGCTGCTCCAGGTGCTGTGGACCAGACCCTAACCCATGACCCCTAGAGGAGGGTTGTCCCGCCCTTCCCGGTTCACACCTCGCTCGGCTAGGGAGGGCTCAGACCGCGTGAGGGGGGCGGGCCCAAGCTCGGAGAGAGCATTCTCGCCCTTCCCCGGCGTTCGCAGCGCCGACACAGGCTCGAGATGCCCGGGCGTCGAGGCAGCGCACAGTCCTGACCTCCCGCAGCGAACGCCCCTGCCGCCCCCAACGCGCCCGCGGCCGGCGAGTACCTGCCTCCCGCGGGGCGTACACCCCAGCGCCCGTCAGCGCGCTCCGCGCCCGGTTCCCGCCGGCGCGCTTCCGGGCGGGAGATACCAGGCCCGCCCCAGCCCCACCCCCAACCACGCCCCGCGGCGTAGATCCGGGGCCGATCTGTCCTGGTGTAGCGCCGCTTCCTCCCAGGCCGCTCGGTGGGGCCCGGCGCCTGCTTTAACCATGCCTGGAAGGTAGGCGGTGAGCTGAGGGACTGGGCCCGCGTGCGATCCCAGGGTGTGGGGGAGGACATTTGCTGGCTGATCGCAGCCGCCGTCCCACACCCACACCTTCTGGAAGGCAGAAACTCTAGGAGCGTCCTTCCCCAAGCAGCTTCTCTGGGAAACCTCCCAGATCCTCCTCTCAGTCCTGGCAGAAACACCCAACCTGGCCACCGCTCCAGTGACCCTTCTTTATTTTTTTGAGACAGAGTCTCACTTTGTCACTCTTGGTAGAGTGCAGTGGCGTCATAGCTCACAGCAACCTCACGCTCCTGGGCTCAAGTGATCCTCCTGCCTCAGCCTCTTGAGTAGCTGATGGGTTCCCAACGCCTGGCTAGTTTTTCTATTTTTAGTAGAGATGAGGTTTCAGTCTTGCTCAGGCTGGTCTGGAACTCCTGAGCTCAAGCAGTCCATCTGCCTTGGCCTCCAGAGTGCTCCAATGACCCTTCTTTATTGGCCATCACTCTGAGCCAGGTGCCCAAGCAGTGAGTGGCTTAGCCTCCTTGAATCCTCGTCTGAGTTTCCCAAAGGAGGAAGAGGAGACTCTGCTGGAGACCCTGCAGCTGGTCAGTGCCACAGCCAAGAACCTCACTGGATGGGTCTGCATTCCCCACCAGTTGTGACCTGCCTGTTTCTTTATTCACTGGCTTCCTGTGCAGTGGAGTCCTGTTGCTTCTACTCCAGATTTATGATGTGCTCCCTCTTCCTTCTATCAGGGTGGGCAGGTCCCTTCCAGACCTCACTACCTTATTTTCTGTAGCCCCTTTCTCTTATTCAGTCTCCACATAGCTGCCAGAGGGATCTTTTTCAAAAGCAATCACAGGAATGTTATTCAGCCTTAAAAAGGAATGAAGCCAGGCACAGTGGCAAGCATCTATTGTCTGAGGCATTAGGCAGCTGAGGCAGGAGGATTGCTTGAGCCCAGCCTGTAGGAGGTAGCCATTGCACTCTTGCCTAGGCAGCACAGACAGACCTGTGAAAGAAACAAAGAAAGTAAGAAAAGAGAGAGAGAGAGAAGAGAAAACAAAAGAAAAATCCTGCACTTGAGCCCAAAAGTTTGAGGTTGCTGTGAGCTATGATAATGATACCATGACACTCTACCCAGAGTGATACTGACACTCTGTCTCAAAAACAAAAAAGAGAAATAGAAAAGAAATCCTGGCTTGGCGACTGTGGCTCAAGTGGCTAAGGCACCATCCACATACACCTAAGGTGGCGGGTTCGAATCCAGCCTGGGCCTGCCAAACAACAATGATGGCTGCAACCAAAAAAAAAAAAAAATAGCCAGGCGTTGTGGTGGGCGCCTGTAGTCCCAGCTACTTGGGAGGCTGAGGCAGGAGACTGGCTTGAGCCCAGGAGTTGGAGGTTGCTGTGAGCTGTGATGCTATGGCACTCTACCCAGGGGGACAGCTTGAGGCTCTGTCTCAAAAAAAAAAAAAAAGAAATCCTGACACGTGCTACAAAATGAATGAACTTTAAAAATCGAAAACAATGGCTGAGTATGGTGGCTCTTGCCTCTAATCCTAGCAGTCTGGGAGGCCAAGGCGGTGGATTGCCTGAGCTCACAGGTTCAAAGACCAGCTTGAGCAAGAGCGAGACCCCACCTCTAAAAAATAGCCAGACGCTGTGGTGGGCACCTATAGTCCCAGCTACTTGGGAGGCTGAGGCAAAAGAATCACTTGAGTCCAAGAGTTTGAGGTTGCTGTAAGCTATGTCACCATGGGACTCTGTCCAGGGGGACAGAGTGAGACTCTCTAAAAAAAATTGTGCTTCTAAGAGAAACAACCCAGACACAAAATAACAAATAATATATGATTTCACTGAGATCCATAGAGTACATAGTTAAAAATCATGGAACCGGCTCGGCGCCTGTGGCTCAATTGGCTAAGGCACCAGCCATATACACCCAAGGTGGTGGGTTCGAATCCCCAGCCCGGGCCCGCCAAACAACGATGGCTGCAACCAAAAAATAGCCGGGTGTTGTGGCGGGCACCTGTGGTCCCAGCTACTTGGGAGGCGGAGGCAGGAGACTCGCTTGAGCCCAGGAGTTGGAGGTTGCTATGAGCTGTGATGCCATGGCACTTTACCCAGG
>CAUYQV010126589.1:0-12830 GCA_963574575.1 Galagoides demidoff | reverse complement strand
GGAGCCTCAAGCTGTCCCCCTGGGTAGAGTGCCATGGCATTCATAGCTCATAGCAACCTCCAACTCCTGGGCTCAAGCGAGTCTCCTGCCTCCGCCTCCCAAGTAGCTGGGACCACAGGCGCCCGCCACAACGCCCGGCCATTTTTTTGGTTGCAGCCATCATTGTTGTTTGGTGGGCCTGGGCCGGGGATTTGAACCCGCCACCTTAGGTGTACGTGGCTGGCGCCTTAGCCGATTGAGCCACAGGCGCCGAGCCCCAGTACCATTTCTTAAGTGAGAATCAGACAAACCTTCCAACTGATTTAATGCTACCCTTATTAGATAGTAAATTCTCCTTTGTTCCTTCATTTGTTTCTGGGATCTCTGTTCCATTTTTCTCATGTGTCCGTCTATATTTATAGCAGCAGAGTTTCATTATTATATTTCACAGTATATTTTTCGATTGGTATTATAAGTATTCCTTTATTCTTTTTCCTATTCAAGATTACTTGCACTATTCTCATCTGTTCATTTTTCCAATAAACTGATCATTAGAATAATGTAACTCATGAATTAAGTTGGGAAAAACGAACTGTTATGTTTTTATGTTTTCTAATCCATAAATAGAACATTAAAGGAAAGATTTGTAATTTTCCATAAAAAGGTCCAGCCTGGTTTAAAAATTTATTCCTAGAATTCTTTTATTGTTACTACCGTAAAGTTTAAATTTTCTCTACTTCAGTATCTTACTCTTAGTAGATTTACTTTGTATATAAATATTTTACTAAATTCTCTTATGGCTTTTTTCTATTGGTATACTTTAATTGTTTCATTTCTAATGTTTATCTCTTACTACTTTTTCTTGCTTTATTGCCAAAGTTAGAATGTCCAAAATATTGTTAGCAATAGAAGTGATATCAGGTATCTTTATTCTAGTCTTTAATGCCTCTAGTATTTCATAAACAAAGTAGTTTAGACACATTTTCTTGCATTAAAAATATTTTTCTAATTCCTAGTTTGTTAAGAGTTTAAGACATTTTTAAAGAAAAATCCTTTTGGGCTCAGCGCCTATAGCTCAGCAGCTAGGCTGCCAGCCACATATACAGGAGCTGGTGGGTTCGAACCTGGCCTGGACCTGCCAAACAACAATGACACCTACAACCAAAAAATAGCTGAGCATTGTGGTGGGTGCCTGTAGTCCCAGCTACTTGGGAGGCTGAGACAAGAGAGTCGTTTAAGCCCAAGAGTTTGAGGTGGCTGTAAGCTGTGACATGCACTCTACTGAGGGTGACGTAGTGAGACTCTGTCTCAAAAAAAAAAAAAGAAAAATCCTTTTGATATAAATAAGAACCATATTTTTACTCATTTTAAGAAAATAATGTCCTAGTCACAGTTGATAGTCTTTAAAAATAATATCTAAAAATTTTATTAAATATCTTCTTGGCATCAACCAAAATCATCATATTATTTTTATAATTTTACTTACTAATGTGATAAATTTTATACATTTTTCTCTAGTACAAATTATACGTATATATATATTACATACATATATATATTCTGAAAAGTAAGTTCCTGAAAAGTTCTGAAATCAACTGCTAATCTTTGATTTAGGATTTTTGCACCCGGTTTCATATGTGAGTTTGGTTATTTTTCTTTTGTTGTATGTTGTTTTACCACTAAGATTATATAACCAAAATAAATTGAGGAGATTGTCATCTTTTAATATGTCCTATATACAGTATTTCTGAATTAGCATAGGAAGTTTTTTTTCATTGAAAGCATGGAGAATTCTCTCAAAAATTTTCTGGACATGTTTTTTAAAAGTGCAATTTGTTGACACCTTTAAAAATTTTAAAGGTACTGACCTATTCAGGTTTTGTATTTTTTCTTGAGTTGGTTCCTGTAATTTATTCTTTCTTAGAAAATTATCTATTTCACCAGGTTTTTTTTTTTTTTTGAGACAGAGTCTCACTATGTCACCCTCTGTAGAGTGCTTGGCATCATAGCTCACAGCAACCTCAAACTCTTGGGCTTAAGTTCTCTTGCCTCAGCTTCCCAAGTAGCTGGGACTATAGGCACCCACCACAATGCCCAGCTATTTTTTTTGTTGTAGTTGTCATTGTTGTTTTACAGGCCTGGGCTGAGTTCGAACCCACCAGCCATGGGGGAATGTGGCAGGAGCCCTAACCACTGAGCTACGGGTGCTGAGCCTTCACCAAGATTTTCAAAGCATTTGTATAGATTTGTACTTACTACACAGGAAATTCTGTGTAGACAAGTCTCCTTATTTGTAGTGATACTCCTTTTGGCATTCTTAATAATATGCCTATTTACATGTTCTGACTTTTTTTGATTTATTTTTCAAAGATTTGTCAGTGATATTAGTATTTCCAAAAAAACTTTTAAAGATTTCTCATTTCTACTGATTTTGCTTTGTTTTCATTAATTTGTTCTTATATTCATGAATTCCTTCTTTTTCCTTTCTGTAGATTTGTCTCATATTCATTTCTAAGTTTTGACTGCTGCTTGCCTCATTTGTTTTCGTTTTTTTCTTTATTTAATAATGAAAGAATTTAAGGCTATTATTTTCCAAATCCCTAAATTTTTACTGTGGTGTTCCAATTGTCATTATTTTCTAGAATCCCATTAAATTGCAGTTTTGATTTCTTCTTAGACATAGCAGTAATTTATGTTAGTGTTTCAAAACTTCTAAGTGCTTTTTAAAACAAGGATTCAATCCTTTATTGCTTATAGCATTTTTTTTGGGGGGGTGGTATATTGGAAAAATGTGGGATATAAAAATTATATTCTCTTTTTTTTAAGATTTTCTTTGTGCCTAAGTTATAGTCAATTCTTATATGTTTTAAGAATAACACAATTCTGGGCAGTGCCTGTGGCTCAGTGGGTAGGGTGCCAGTCCCATATACTGAGGGTAGCAGGTTTGAACCCAGCCCCGGCCAGCTAAAACAGCAGTAGCAACTGCAACAAAAAATACCCAGGCATTGTGGCAGGTGCCTGTAGTCCCAGCTACTCGGGAGGCTGAGGCAAGAGAATCACTTAAGCTGGAGAGTTGGAGGTTGCTGTGAGCTATGAAGCCATAGCATTCGACTGAGGGTGACAAAGTGAGACTCTGTCTCAAACAAAAATAAAAAAACCACACACACAATTCTCTATTTGAAGAGTGGCTATTTATTAAATACCCATTAGAGTTATATTTTGAGTAGATTAATCTATATATTTTATTTATTTTTTATCTACTTGATTTATTTAACTCCAAGGGTGGTACAGGTTTGTTAAGTTTTTTTCCTCAACATTTTACATTCTTGTTATCTGCTCAAACTTGACTTTGCTCCTTCAGACACTGGGCCACTCAAGAGTAGCAGGGAGGAGGACTCTCTCAGGGCCCTCTGGCCAGTGGAAACTTCTTCTGTTCCAAACAATTCTCACTCCTTGTTTTTGGTGGTGATAGCTTGTCTGCAAGGTGGCTGCCATTGCTTCCCGCCTGCAGTTTGCACAGGCCACTCCCGCATGGTAAGGAGGAGTCTATGCCTCTATTCCCTTGAATCTGAGCTGGCTTATGATAGTTTTAAATAATGGGATATAACAAAAATGATATTGTGCTAGCTTTAAGTCTGACTCCAGGTGACCCAGCAGCTTCTGCTTCCTGTTTTTGGAACTCTGAACCCCCACATAAAGTACAGTAGAGAGAGGCCTGTGGAGGCACAATGAAGGGCAGACGAGGGAGTGAATGAGCCCTGTTGGATGTAAGCCCACACAACCCTCCAGAGACTCCAGCCTGCCACAATCTGACCACAACTGCAGGAAAGACACCAAATGAGAACTACCCAGCTGAGCTTGACTCACAGAGCCATGAGAAAGAGTAGTGAACCGTGGTTTAAGTCACTGTGTTTTGGAGTAGTTTGTTATGGGACAATACTGAAACAAACAGCAACTCATCTCTGTGGGCAGTAGGGCCATTCACGGTTTGTGGAAGCTGAGTACGGGTTTCCATGTTTCTGGACTTGGAACTTGGTTCTATTCCCAAAGGGATCTGGATTTGTGCTGTGATTGGCTGGGACTTTACACCACTGGGATCCAAGGGCTCCCAGGAGAAAAATAAAATCACTGGATGAAAGAAAGCTATAAACCCCCCTCCAAGAAAATTACAAATTCCCCTTTCTCTTCTCTTGATATTGCCCTGTTGTTCATTTTGAAATGTAGCCTGTCATGGTGACAAGAAAAGGCCGAACTGAGAGAGAAGTCACAACATTGGAAGGGTTTTCACTATTTACATACTCATGCAAGCTACTTGTGTTAAGGCAGGCCTGTCATGTTCTGTCACCCATGCTCCACTGGGTAGTGGGTAGCTCAAGGTTGAAAAATCCAGCTTGATTCTGCAGTCAAGTTAAAAACATATGCTCAAATCATCATTTTGAGCTTAAAGTCTTTAAAAATACATTAACAAATAATTTGAGAGAGAGGAAACACAGTGAGATAAAGTAGTTCTGCCATCCCAGTGGGGAGAGATGAACTCTGTTCTAAGCTTATATAAAAGGCTGTTAAGTACCTATGGGTACTGTGTCCGAGCTATGCCTAAGTTACTATTAATTACTCATCTCACAAATGAATGAACTTGTAAGTCTGAATTGAGAAGCACGTGCTTTGATGGCCCCCAAGGAAGGCCAATAAGCCACTGCAGCCACGGAAGGCAGAAAAGCACGGGAGGTCATATGGAATTCTTTTTACAAATAAAACCTCCCTTCTGATGCTAAAATTCCTTCTTTAAATCTCATCGTTATACAAAACCATGGCATGTTATGTATATACTTGTTTAGTTCTAACAAATCTAAAAAAAAAAAAGTGGCCAAAGTACTGTCACTGAACAGAGTATGGCTCTAAAAAGTCAGATCTTCTAGGGTAGCAAGACAAAGACTCATGCAGAGACACCACAGGTAGTACACTTCAGAGGAGAGATAAGTCGGTAACATTTGTTGGTTCAAGAGGGAGCAAATCATGCTGAACGGCGACCCAGTGTAGCACACCCTAAATGCTATCTCTTAACCGTGCTCCTCCAAAACCCATTGGTCATCTTCTCTTCATTGGTGGCACCCAGTCTAGTGTGTGCTCCTGGGTCCCACCAGCAGGGCAGCAATCACTTGCCTAGAGAGCCTGGCTTTAATTAGCATTTTGAATGTATCTCAGTAATACTGTTCTTTTAATGCACTTTTCTAAGATTAAAAAAAAAAAACACTTTGTGGCCTGGTCCTGCTGAGTGAGTGAAAGTCTGACCCAGGATGAACTGATATTATTCAGAGTCTTCCTTCTCTCCCCATTAATAATCTTGAGGACATTTTCTCCTGTCCTTATCCATGTCCCTGTTAAATGACTCTACTTAGAGTCATCATTAGTGTAGTCTATTTATTATTTTGTTTATGTTGAGGTATTTGCCTTAAAAATTGGTGCCAGAAGATAAACTGACTGAGCTTGCTTGGCCAAGAGCATTATTTAGCTTGGATGTGAACACGTAAAATGGTGAAGTTGCTTATTCATCTGGTGCACGGCTCCGGCCTCATTCCTGCGCCACGTATACTAGCTCAGGGATGAGGGTTTGCATAGTTTGAGGGATGCCATCTTCAGGATGAGTTCTTTTCCTCCACCTGTCAAAGTGTTTCCTCCAAAGTGGAAAGAATATTAATTAAAAAAATTAAACAACTTTGCTTTTGTGGTTTCCATATTGTGGCCAGTGAGGGGTGATCTTATGGTCTGAATGTGTGTATCTCCCTAAATTAATATTTTGAACTCCAACCCCCAATGGGATGGTGTGTGAAGATGGAGGCCTTTGGGTGGTCATTAGGGTTAGATAAGGTCATGAGGGTAGAGCCCCCATGATGAGATTTGTCCCCTAGGACTATATTAAAGGGCTGCAGCATTAGGAAGGTTGAGAACCACTGCCCTGGGAGAAGAGATGCCAGAGAGCTTGCTATCTTTCCTCTGTGCAGGCACCACTGAGGAAAGAAGAGAGCACACAGCCCAGAAGAGGCCTTCATTAGACCCTGACCATGCTGGCACCCTGAACTTGGACTTCCAGCCTCCACGGCTCTGAGAAAATACATTTCTGTTGTTTAAGTCATGCAGTTCATAGTATGTTGTTATGGCTGCCTGAGCGAACTGAGAGGCACCCTAACTGGAGATTCTCAGCAGCTCAGACATGTACCACTTTCCTATCCCATGGCTTTGTCACACTGGGTCAAGCTTCCTGTTCATGAAGTTTCATGTTAATCACCTCTACTATCCACTGAGTACTGACACTGTGAAAAGTTTCATGTTAATCACCTCTACTATCCATTGAGTACTGACACTGTGCCTCCTAACAGCATTGCTGGTAAATATTTTTAACCTGATTCAAAAATGTAGACATGGCTAAGAAAGGCTGAATAAATGATTTGGTCAGGGTCTGTCTGTAAATGAGGGACCAGTTGGAGATGTAAATCCAGGTCTGTTTAAACTGATCATGGATCAGCAGAATCAGCATTGTTAAAATGTCCATACTATCCGAAGTGATCTACAGATTCTATGTAATCCCCATTGAAATATCAACATCAGTTTTTATAGAGAAAAAATAATTCTTTTTTTTTTTTTGAGACAGAGCCTCAAGTTGTCTCCTGGGTAGAGTACCATGACATCACAGCTCACAGCAACCTCCAACTCCTGGGCTCAAGCGAGTCTCCTGCCTCCATCTCTCAAGTAGCTGGGACCACAGGTGCCTGCCACAACGCCTGGCTTTTTTTTTTTTTTTTTTTTTTTTGGTTGCAGCCATCATTGTTGTTTGGCGGGCCTGGGCTGGATTTGAACCTGCCACCTTAGGTGTATGTGGCTGGCGCCGTAGCCACTTGAGCCACAGGCGCCAAGCTGAGAAAAAATAATTCTACCCTTTGTATGGAACCAGAAAAGAGCCTGAATAGCCCAAGCTCCCTTAAGCAAAACTCCCTTACTAAAACTCTATGCTTTTTTTTTGAGCCACATGTGCTTTTAGATTGGCATAAATCTAGGGCAGAATGAATCAAAAGGCACAGGCATTAACAGAGTTGGCCTCCAGTAATACTATCCATTTGAGAATTTGCCTTGGGTCTCAATAGTTCCCTACTCCTACCATTTGCTTCCAGCTTTCCATGTCTCAATTTCTTCCTTCCTCCAAATTTCAGAGCCCTTTGGCTACCCCTTCTGGAGAAGAGCCTTATATATCCCTACCCCTCCTTCTAATCAAAACTTTTTTGTCCCATGCGTGCTTCTCCCTTACAAGCCTTCTCTGTGCTTTTAAAGGAACAAATCCCTAATTTGATCCATGAGCTGGGGCCACTCTAGTGGTTATTAATAGGCTCTGTCTTTTCACAGACACAAAACATACTGTGACAGAGACAGATAACCATCTCCCATATGAATTTTTCACTTTTTCTTCAGTTGCAGAACCCCTGAGATTCCCTGAGCACATGGCCATCTAACTATGACTATAAAATTCTTAGCTTTCTTTGCATAAATTGGTTTAAGAGGCAATAAGTGATGCTGGACTTAGTGGAGTGCATGAATAGTAGAGGGGTGTGGCCATGTAACCTATCTTCTGGCCAGATGTGTGTGAGCAGAAGTGATGTGTTCCTTAAAAGGAAGAGGTACCCTCCCCTTTCCGTTCCTAGACTATGCAGACAAGGGCCACATTCTAGGGGTGGTGGAGAAACAAGATGGAAGGAGCCTGGGTTCCTAACAGCATGGAGTTGCTATATCAACCCTGGATAGCTTATTCCCAGAGGGTTACATGCGAGCGAAGAAAGGCCTACCTTGTTTAAGCTTGTATATTTTTTTGCCTTTTGCTAGGTCAGTTGAATCTCTAACCTTAATACATGAATGATAACTCAGGAAAGGAGCCTCTTGAAGACAGCATTTTACTCTAAGGGAGTAGCCCAATTCTGGATATTTGGGAGCTGTGGCAGGCTCTGGTGGGGTCTTTTAGGAGCAGACTGGGCTTTGGATGTCTCATTTGGCTATGCAATTGATTGCCCATTTCAACTTTAGAGAGGTGACCTCTGCCCTGCTGGCTCCAAGGGACCTTTTGACTATTTTCTGGACTCATGAGCTTCTCAGGTAAGGGCTGCCACAATCTTGCCAGTGTCTCTTAAAAACTGAAACCAAAAGAAGACAGTAGTCAAAGCCCTGAAATATCATGGCTGATATTTGTGATCAGTAAGGCAGAGAAATGGAAAACTTATAGCACTTAAAACCTGGGCTTCATTTAGGAGTATAAAGCATTAATTTAAGTTAGCTAGCCTCAAAACCATTTTCAGTTTCCACTGGGCCCCAGTACTCTTCCTAATTACAAGAGCATGTAGAGCGGAATCTGAAAGGAGACATGACCCAGCCCCCAAATGCCTCCCTTCCACAGCGCAGGAAATACCGCACTGATGCAGCCTGTGTGCATCAGATGCCTGGGATTGAGTTCCGTGCCATCTGGGAAGAAATGGCTTGTTAGACTCATGTCTAGTGAGATTGTAGGAGGAATCTTTAACAGGAAAAATATATATACCTTAAATCTTTTGGAAAGATGAAGTATATAAACTATAGTGAAGTTTTGGGGGATTTCAGCACCTGAATTATAAAGAATATTGCTAATTACCAATGAATTTTTTTTGCAAATTATAAGTGTTCTCACACTAGAGTCCAGGAGTTTGTGGCAGCAGTGAGCTGTGATTGCACCATGCCACTCCATCCTGGGCAACAAAGTGAGACCCTGTGTCTCGCTCTCTCTCTCACACACACCCCCAAAAAAGGAAAAGAAAGAAAAAGAAAAAAAGAATGGGCTCAGCAGAAAGCTCCACTCGGAGGGAACACAAGTGACCCCATTCCCTTCCCTGTCTAGGTGAATGAATAGTCCTTCACAGTGAACAAACCCTTGCCAGGATAGCAAAGTCACTTCAGGTACCTGAATGGGTAGGTCTCTGACTCTAGAATTTTCCTCAGTTTCCTTTCACTGGTTATGTTACTGCTCTTGGCTTTCAGCATTTCTTATTTCTTAAACACTTTTTGGGCCCCCAGCCTCTCCCATTCTTACCAATGTGACCTTTGCAACTAGCTTAACCTCAGTCTCCTCAGGCCTCAAGACTGATCCATGTTCATCCCCAGTTGACTGGTCTTCAACCAGGCCCCGCTGCACAGGGATGGGGCTTAGGCCATGGGGGGCCTCCCCCAGCTGGGCCCTGGAGCCTGCTCACAGGGCTCAGCCAGAGAACCCAAACAAACTCTGTGAATCCAGACAGTCCAGGAAAGGTGACCTCATGATTAGTAACAGCAGTCTTTGTTCAGTTTCCAAAGACCTTGCCATGAGTGGGGGGCACTATGGGTTTGGCCCACTCCTCTTTCTGGAGCTACAGCCACCTACCCCTTCAGTTCACTATGGAAGAGGATTCTTGAGGCTGAGAGATGTGGTCGGGATGGAGGCAGAGGCATGCAATTGTGAGGCAGTGTGAGGACACACCACAATTCTGAACAACTCTCCTCATTTTCTGAGAGTTTTAGCTGGCAAAAGTTTAAATAAGCAAAAGCCCCAAGAGCATTAGCAGCACTCCTTGCCTTCTGGCTGGTTGTCACAACTGTCACCTGCTCCTTTCATGTTTTCCAGCCTCCTTTCTTGAAAGGCAGGGACTTTGTCATATTTGGTCTAATAGCCTGAGGCTAATAGCCTGCTACATGTCAGTAAACACGTTTTCTGAAGGGACTAGAGAACAGTTGTGAAGTCAGAGAGGGAGCGTGGGGGGTCTGCACTGTCACTGTTCTGAGCTCACGCTCACCTTCCCCAGATCTCCTCCTATCCTCCCCTATCCATGATATTCAGGCCGCTGGGAGCAAGCTGAGAACTATAAAATTTCCTTTTCTTGAAGTATCTCAAATTGCACAAGGAGTCCAAGAGAGACTCTAATCTCCAAGGAGATTTCGCCATATGTTAGTCACATGGTATAACCAACTGAAAAGTTTTTAATATTTAGGGAATACTTTCATAACAAAGAATGGAGTTGAACTCCTCTGCCTCTTGTGTTATTTTCAGAGCTGTCAGAAGCCCCAGATTTATGTGTCTGGGGATGGAAAAGCAGCTGTATCTGAGGATTGCTATGCGAATGGTGCCAGGACAATCCTTTATGTGAAGAGAGTGCCTGGGCCATGGGGGGGTGGGAGGGGGATTGCAGGCTGTTTCTATAGGAATGGAACATGAGCCCATATTCTGAAAATTTGAAGTAGGGCATTTATTGGGTAGGTAGGGATTTGGGGGCAAGGAAAGGAAGAAGGAGTTAAAAGGGTAATAAAATGAAAGAGAAGAGCAGCAAAAGGACATAGGACTCCATTCTTCCCATGAACGGGACAATTTATGGCCAATTACTGTCTGTGTTACCTTTAGCCACTTTCAAAGTGTGTCGACACAATCTTCTGTCAATAAAAACCAACGGCAATTTCAGCCTACTGCTTTCAAGCAGGTTGACAGTCATGTAAATACTACTTCTTATTTAAGTCTCCAAAATATGTGTAATAGTCATACACAGCCTGACAACTGACAAGGATAATAGCTTTTATAAGCATAAAAGGAAAATTCTCGAAGTCTGTATACCTGCAAAGTCCCTTCTGAAGACATCCAATTTTTTTTTGGCTTGTTCAGTTGAGAGACAGTCGGAATCTATATTGATACAGGCCATCTCTCAAAGGCTACTGACACGGTAAATGGTTTTTACTATCTTAAGTGATATTCAGTGGCTACATTGTTACAGTGGACAGCACCCAACTTTGCAGGATGAAGTGGAGAACAGACCACAGTTTTCATACTTGAAGGGGAAGGATGAAGGTGCAGATTTTGCTTACTACATACCATAAAGTTAACTAAAATTGGGTATACACTCACATCTGAGATAAAACAATCTGATTTTCAGCCATTTCCTCCTTTAGGCAATTCATGTTTCCCTAGGCAGGATCTTGCTTAATTTTCATGTATTCTTTCCTTTAATGCTCTGGTTTGAGTATTCTGATTTAAAGGATCTAATAGACAACAGTGATGATGATGTTGTTGATGGTGATAATGATGTTTCCCCAAGGACTGGCCCCTGGGTGATCTAAGTGTTAATGGTGACCCCAGCGTGGATCAGCCTTACTGGAGACAATTGAAGGAGACAATTCTGACTTGCTTTGCTCCAGTACCAGTGTTCCCCTTCCTAGGACAGCCTTCCTTACACTTCTATTTGAGTAATAATGAAGTGGGAAAACTCAGAATGTTCATCTCTCCAGCTTGGTAAATTAGTAGGAAGGAAAACCAACCAAAAGGAAGAGAAAAGACAATGGGAGGAAGACCACAGGGGATTTGGAGAGGAAATTGGTGGCCATCCAGGTGATAAGGTGTGGTTGCCTATACGTGTGAGAGTGACACAGCAAAGATGTCGTTTATGTTCTCATCTAAAGAGGAGGAATTAGCTCTGAGCAAGGCATGGTGTTTCCTCTGGTCTGCTAACATCCATGCTGTTGTTCACATGAGGGTGCACAGGTGTCCTCCCTATCCATGCCCTTGAAGTGATCTCAGGTCCTGAGCCACCTTCCAATCTGCACAGACCCCTTAGGGCTTTCTCAGTAGAGGTGACCTGGTGCTGGCTCAGAGCTGCTCCAGGTTGGGGGAGAGCCCTTTCCTTGCTTCTCTGCACTGGAAATGTAGGGCTGCCAACATGTGACCCATGCTGATAGTCAAGGGGCTGCTTCTGAAAGTGAATTACAAGACACATATTCTTTAGATAAATAAAAGGATGCCACTTCCTCCACATCTGTTTATGTGCATTAAAGAGCATAAAGAAGAGCAGTTATAAAAAGTGATCATAAAATTGTAATTTTTGCAAAATGCAAGCTCACAGAAAATTCCAGGCCATTCAAAAGTGGTTTAGAGACCACACATGTTGGAGTTCCATCACTGCCTTGTGGATGAGAAGAATCCTCTTTGCAACCTGATATGCTGGGGCTGGGTCATAGGTCCAACCTGAGAGTCTAAGGAAACGTAGACAATGAAGACTTCTCCCCCATCATCTTTTGACTCTCACCCCTTCTTCACCATTCAGCAACTCCAAGGTCATTCCCTACCCTCTTCTGTTCTGCTGTGATTCATATTAGAATAGCGTCTTTACTTGTCTTTGTGGGAAAATAAAGTTTTCTTGGGTTGTTTGAACTAGAACGTTCATAATTATTGTTGCAGAGAATGACTGACTACACCTTCACACTGGGGACAGGTGAAGACAAGGGTGGTTCTGTCTCTCTGGAATTAACATCTGAGAAAACATCACTGTCCACTCAAGACCACTGAAAAAATATTAAACATTGGCTTCTAGCTATCCATGTTTTATGCATTTAAAGCTTCAAATCTTAACCCAGTCTTCCAGAAAATATTACCTCATTGTATTCTGTCACTGGGGGGTAAAGAAACAAATCATAAATTAAATGGAGATTGAACTTCATACCAAAGCTCTGAGTCCAAAAACCTTGGGGGATCATTAGACAGGAGAATGACAAGAAGACCAGAGAATGATTTTTACCAATGGTGAGCTCACAAATGAGTGTCCTGGGAGGCATGGCCACAGAAGTGAAGGTAGTGGTGGAAGTAATGTGAGCAGAAGTGGCCACCATAGAGAATTACTGTGTCCCAGTGATTCTGGGACACTCATACTTTCTCACTTGGTCTTAAAAGTATTGGGCTGGGGCAGCGCCTATGGCTCAAAGGAGTAGGACGCCGCCCCATATACCAGAGGTGGCAGGTTCAAACCCAGCCCCAGCCAAAAACTGCAAAAAAA
>CAUYQV010126588.1:0-14475 GCA_963574575.1 Galagoides demidoff | reverse complement strand
TGCAAAAATGCAGTTGGTGGAGGTGGAAGAGGGGAGGTAAGGGGGGTGGATGGGAGGAGGGAGGGTGATTGGTGGGGTCACCTCTATGGCTTATCTTACAAGGGCACAAGTGAATCTTTCTAAAAGCAGAGTATGAATGTCTTGACTCAATAACTGAGAAAATGACATGAAGGTTATGTTAACCAGTTTGATGAGAGTATTTAAAAATGTATATGAAAACGGCACACTGTACCCCATGATTGCATTAATGCACACAGTTATGCTATAAGAAATAACAACAAAAAAATGCAGTTGGTGTAGTAAAATCAGTGAGTCCAAATCCTTTATTTTAGCTCAAGGATAACAAGGTTTGAAAGTGACTGATCTTTCCTCGCGTAGTCAATCCAATACAATCCAAACAACAACTGAGGTCTTCTGACTCCAAAGTGATTTTGTTAGGTACTTAGTTAGAAACCCAGCTCTCCCTGAGCAAAGGGGCAGGCCTCCATCTGGTGCCTCCCACCTGCACTCTGCTGCAAGTGTTTACTCACATCTGGGGAGGAGGGCACCCTCCACCAATCTACCACTAGATAGATCTAGTAATCTAGAACTTAAGTGCCAACTGAGAAAGGATGGAGGAGACTCTCTAGTCGATGGCCTGGCCACAGGTGGAGTAGAGTCTGACAGCTAATTATCAAGTCATTGGCTCAAACCTACACTGCAGTCCACCCCACCCAATGGCCTGTCAGAGAGGCTCATGGGTGGGGGCGGGTCTGTGTGTACAGTAAGACTCTGGGTTTAAGGTGACCTCTGAACCACAAAACAGGCCCAACCCAGATGGTATAAAACAGAATCCTCAGCCATAATCAATGCCTCTTTGTCTTTCTCTACCTGCCTATGTGGCCCCTACTTGCCTACTTGCCATGATAACAGAAGCCCGTGCATTGTGGTGAACACATCTTGCTTTGTAAACCTTCTTAACTCTGTACACCTATTTTTTTCTTCCTCAATAAGCTGTGTTTGGCATTTGCCTTATTTTGGGACTTCTGGTCATTCTTCAGCTGAGAGCACCCCAAGAACCTTGACACCCAATGTTTTTGTGATCACCTTGTTACTAGTTGATTCTCCAGTAGTCTCTTTTAGGGTTTGAGACACTTGACTTAGTCTCAAGAGATAATTTTCTACCCAAGTAAATATCCATGAAAAATAATTGTTAAATATGGGTTTTGCATACAAAAATTAAAATGTTTCTTTTAAATTAAGATATCCTTAATTTTTCCTTTGCAAATGGTCTTAGGAGAATAGATTCTCATTTTACATTTTGAAAGCTTGAAGTATTGGGAGGTAAACAACTCATTTGAACTTTGGAGCTGGGTTTGTTTGGGCGTATTACATGGGATTCATTCATTTATTCACTAATCTATCAAATATTAATAATGTGCCTACTATGTACACTACTTAGGTATTATGTTTAATAAGACAGACCAGTTGTCTTTCTGTCCTAATGAGGCCTATAGTTGAAGGGGGAGGGGAAACTCCCCTCTCGCCAAAAGTTTGCTGAAAGGTCAACTCACAATTAAGGCAGATAAATATGACAGAGGTTTATTTACTGTGTGTATGGGAAGAATCACACAGTGGTTCTGATATTTTTTACACTTGTCCTATTGGAGGAAAGGGAGAGATAAGGAGTACTGCTAATTCTATTTAGGGGCAGCAAATGGTTGCCAGGAAGAATGAATGGATGGAGGGAAACAGATTGACTTGTAAATGATTCCCTTTGCAAATTAAATTAACCTGAGAGACAGGTATTACATTTAAATGACTTGGGTCAGGTCTGGTTGCATCCTTGATCTTTCTTCCTGCAATGAATTGAGGTAACTGGAAGAGGAAGGGAAGCCAGTTGTCCCTTTGATCTTTTCCTTGGTCAATCATCTGTGCAGATAGAGGCAAAACCTCTTATAATCTGTTTGGTCATGAATGGCCTTTAATTCAAGGTATTCTTTATAACAAGAAATTATATTTTGGGCTGAAATTTCCTGAGCTCCTTTACAGTCTGGAGGGGAAAGTAACAATAATAAACCAGTGAATAATTAGCCAATTGTTTTCATAAAATCTATGGAAAAAAACAAAAGAGACAAATGAATAATTAGAAGTAAGTGATTAGTTTAGCTAGGCCTTGAGATTTTTTTTTTTAAGCAGATGAGAAAATAAATTAATTATTCATGGAGTGTGCAGAGGGAACCACAATTGCTATGGCCAACAATCAGAGCCAGCATTGAGGGTGGATCCCATGAGTGAAAATGGCAGTTTTCAGAGAGTTTTTTATGGTTAATGATGTCCAAGGGGTCTTATGGCAAGTAGCTTTCTGACATGACTATAAGAGATCCTGGTCTCCTAGCATTCATGCCCTTGTGTAATTCCCTTCTATGGAGTGTGGATTGGAGTGAGTGACTTGCTTTTGATGAATGTAATATGGCAAATATGAAGTGATGCCACTTCTGAGATTAGATTGTAAGAGGTTATCACTTCCACCCTCTCTCTCTCTCTCTTTGTGGGCTTGCCCTGATGGAGAAGTCCACCGGGCAAAGGAACTGAGGGTGGCCTTCAGTCAGCAGTCCACAAAAAGCTTAATCCTGCCAACAACAATCAAGTGAGAGAGCCAGGAAGCAGATCCTTCCCCTGTCAAGTCTTCTGATGAGACTAGAACCTTGGCCAACTCATTTATTGCAGCCTCATGAGAGATTCCGACACACACGACCCAGCTAAATTCTACCCAGATTCTTGATTCATGAAGACTGTGAGATAACTAAAGTCACTAAGTTTGGGGGTAATTTGTCATACAGCAATAGAAAAGTAATTCATCTCTGATAGAACATTGATAAGATGTCCATGCAATTTACTAAACTCTGAAGTAGGAAAGACCCACTTGAGGTATCTGCAAGAATCTGACCTCCCTTTATTCATCAGGGACTTAGGGTTGGTGACTGAAATCTGAGGGTCAGGGTATTTACCTCCAAACAGGTGGAATCCTCACTCTGGAACTACATGTAACACCTCCATGTAGCTCTGCGTAACTCCTGTAATTAGATGAGAAAGAAACCTATAAAATCTCTGCTCCTTCAAAAAGTAAACCACAATGGAATACCACGTTGAATATACCCCTCCAAAACACCAATGAACATTTCAAGAGAACTTTTTTTTATTTTTTAAAATAAAAATCTTTGTGGGAACAGAGGCTCCTGCATGCATGTACACATACCCATGAGGTGCGTGTATCTGTAAATCTGTGTGTGTCTGAGAAGCAACAAGAAGAAACGGGTCTAACTGTGTATGCCCGTGTTTTTTCACTGTTTTTCAAACACACTTCGTCTGCCTTCCAGCCGCCCTTCCTGCCAGATGTTGACATGTAAATTCTGGCTTCAGAAATGAGAAGGCCAATGTGATCCAAATATATTTAGCTCAATGAGCCAGAGTCAAATTACCCAAGGGTTAGAAGTGACCCCTTATCCAAAGAGATCCAAGCACTCCACTGCTATTTGCTGCAGGGTTGCCCAGGGAGCTAGTTTAGCTCGACATCTAACATGCATTTCTGGCGTTGGTATTGTTTCAATTACTAGACCATTCACATCTCAGCTGACACAGGCAATGAAGCTTGCTCCTTGCCTGGTACATAATTTAAGGTAAAAAGAAAAGAGGGTGTGTTTCATCATGGTCCATCATATCTTTGTCTTTTGTTCTGGGAGGTATTTGCATACCTAAAGGGAAATGGCCTCTTTAATTTCTTTCCCTTCTCTTAATCAGCTGAGGCCTATTAAGAAGCCCTCTGTATCCTGTAATCAGACAATTTATACAGCATGCACCCTTAGGCAACAGCTATTATAAACAAGCTGGAGAAATCCTTTACAATAAATGATTAGCATGGGAAGACACCATTCATAATTAATTTTTTTTCCTGTTTTTGTTGGCAGATGGTCTGAGGCATCCAAGCATGGCCTATTGCCCATGTCTTTATTCTGAATAGAACAGGGCAGCCTTGGGAAAATGCAGGCTGCTCAGCTAGCGCACTTAAAGATAATGTAATCCCTCCCCCTCTTCTTACTGGTGTTCATGGCTGGAAGAAAGCTTTAGGGAAGGGTATCTAATGGATCACATGACTATACCTACTGGTACTTTCCCCGCCTTGGTAATTACAAGGTGTTATGATCCTCAGGGTAGATTGATTGCATTTAGAGGCTCTGTTCTACATCCCCACATTTGCCCGGTCACACTCTCTCACTCTGACCCTGTGCTCTCCCTTGTGACTTACTCTGGCCAGTGCACACACGTGACTCACACACAGGCTGGAACAGCACTCATGCCGTCAGACCTGTTAGCATTTACTGTCACCACATGAACTTACCTGGGGCAGCTTGAGGGATGATGAGAGACAGGTGAAATGGAGCTGAGTCATTCTGTTCATCTCAGCAGAGATCTTTCTAGATGGCTCAACAGTCAGCCACCTCCAGGCACCGGAGATGGCCAAGCCAAGATCAGCCAAGTCCAACTCAGATAACTGAACCCTGCAGCCTTGTTAGCTAAATAAAAGTTTATTGTATCCTACAGCGGTTTGGTGGTTTTTAATTATATGGCATTATCCTGGCAATTGATAATTGACACAGTCTCTGAACAGATAGATAATCTCTTTGGACATGGAGAAACAGGATTTGAGGTCTTTATGTGTTGGGAAACATGTTACTTGCTATGAGTTTCAACTGATGGGAATGTGATAGTCATTTTGGATTAGTGCTGGGTACATGTGTGTGCACACAGGCTCTGTGAGGCGTTGGTGAAGGAAGCCACTGAAATGTCACCCAGGCAAGGGGCTTCAAGCAGCAGTAGGATTTTCCCATCATAATCTAACTTACTTGCTTTCAACACAACTCTCCTGAGCCCCCAATATCCAAGAATTTATTTTACTTTTTTTTTCTTTTGAGACAGAGTCTCTGTCACCCTGGGTAGAGTGCCATGGCATCACAGCTCACAGCAACCTCAAACTCTTGGGTTTGAGCAATCCTTTTGCCTCAGCCTACCAAATAGCTGGGATGACAAGTGTGTGTCACTACACCTGGGTAGTTTTCCTACTTTTTAAAATTTGCATTTGTTTATTTTTGACACAGAGTCTCACTCTCATCCTAGGTAGAGTGCCATGGCATCATTATAGTTCATAACAATTTCAAACTCTTGGACTCAAGAAATCCTCTTGCTTCAGCCTCCAGAGTAGCTCGGGACTACAGGCACCTATCACAACACCTGGCTAGTTTTTCTATTTTTAGTAGAAATAGGGTCTCACTCTTGCAAAGCCTGGTCTTAAACACCTGAGCTCAAGTGATCCTCTCCCCTGGGCCTCCCAGGACACTAGGATTACAGATGTGAGCCACTGCACCTGGCCCACTTTGCTTTATCTTGATGCTGCCTCTCCCTCCTTCGGGATGGGTCCCCACCGTCGTTTCCACCTCCTCCAGGGAATCTTCTCCTAGTCTCTGCACGGAGCCTGCTTTGTATTTTACATTTTAGCCAAAGACTTGCTGCAGATGGTTTCTAAATGGTCGAAGGGGGTGGTTGGTCACTAGTGTTAACCAAAAAGAAAGGGATATTGGAACAGAGACTAAATTCAGAAATAGTTAGAACATTACTTTAGAATATTTTGAAATTATGATGTTTACAAGTTTGCTATGGAACTTTGTAACCACATGCACTTGGATAACAAATACTGAATGACAAGAACACCTTGTGAGGCTAATTTAATTAAAAAGTAGGAAGGAGGCAAAGATACTGAACGTAAAGTCAGGATAACTGGCTTGAGTCCCCATCAATTCAAGAGTCCTACGGTCAAGTCCAATTTACTCATTTAATAACATCTATAACCCAGAGCAGATAGCTACCACACCCCACCTCAGCTTCTCACAGCAACCACAGGAGCCCCATATATAAACTTAAGGTTCTTTGCTATAGACAGTGGCTGGAGAATTGTCAATCTCAGTATTTTATATGCTAAGTGAAGATTCACTGAAATCTGTCACTATTGGTAATAGCCTTGCTCAGCCTTCCTTGTAGCTGGCTCTGCGATTCCAGATGTTGGCCTCTTAGCCACCTGCTTGTGAGGGAGGAAGGAGAGCCTGCTTTTATCATACCTGAGAGGCATAGACTCTCAGAACAACCTAATCCTCTCCCCTTGACAGGTAACTCTCCGCTGTCACTTGGGCTTCTGTAGCCAGCTGTATTATGAGAAGCTCTGGTTTTAGCCACTTCTGGCACTTTGAATGATAATAAAAAGGCCCTCCAAGCTCCCAGGCAAGCTTCTAAAGGGAAGTAGCCTAAAATCACCCCCATTTGGCCAATCTGCCACTTATTCTAGAGCCCCAAGACTATTCTATTCCTAAGAGAAGTTGTTCTCTCTCCTCTCATCTCTGCCAAGGTGGTGCCAGAAAAAAAAAAATCCCCTGTTCCTGCTCTCTGTGTTCCAGGACCATGGTCACCTGTTGGAAAACTATCTTTGGGGTTCACGGGGAGAACAGTATGATCTCTTGCAAACACCAATAGGAAGAGGAAGACCTTGAATTTACAAAGCTTTGTACGTCTAACATCTAGAGAAAGTGTATCTGACTTCACTGTTATAATAATTCTGTGGTACGTGTAACGCAGGGGACAATTGGTTTATTTTTAATTGTGTCATAAAACCTGATTCAAAATAGCTTAGGGAAAAGTCAACTTGTAAGTAGAATGGGTTCAGATTGAAATGATTTCCGACTCCAGACTCAGATTCAGCTCTTTTTCTCTCAGGTGGCTCTAGATGCCCAGGCTCCCAGCTGTGCTGGGCCCAAGTGTTACCTCTGCATAGGGCCAAGCCCCATGACTGGAAGGCGAGTGCCCTCGTTTACCCAGGCCCAGGTTTACTCCCACTGGACCAGGTCAGTGGTGTGTGTGGTGCGGACGGCTCCCCTATGTCGATTGCCTGGATCCCGCTCCCAGCTTCAAATTTAGAGACATTATATTGGTAGCTCAAAATTAGACATTCTGGGAGTCTTTAGGCCACAGGAATTGGCAATTGCTACAAATCAGAGTTTTTATTACTCACAGAGTCAGTTGTTAAACATTTACCAATATACTTCTGATTGAACCAGCTTTACTACAGAACCTGAAGGATGGGCTTAAGACATTCTCTGCTTGCTTAGTGACTAGAAATCTCACTCAATCCTGCCCAAATCACATGTCTAAAAATGAGCGGATAGTGACTCAAACTATATTTAGGGCACTCTTACCAACAAAAAGGGGCACTAGGTGCTAGTCCTCCCCCGAAAGATACTATAGAATAGCTGCCTCTGTTTATCAGATGAAAAGGCCGAGACTTAAGTGATGCTCAGGCTTTCAGAGGAGAAGAGGCTAGAGTTGACCCCACTCTGTCAAGTTCAAGGTTCTTTTTCCTAGGCACCTTACTATTCTGACCTGACCTTCCAAGGATCTGCCAAACCTGAGAGGGACAGCCAAGCCTGGGGACGGCAGAGTTAATTTAACACCCTTCCCCACGTGATGTCCAGACAGCACTGGGGTCTCACTGCTGAGTGGCAGGATTTCTCTGCTTGCATTTCCCGACTGACATGGAATCAGAACAGCTCCTTCTTCCTCATCCTTTCCTTCTTCTTTCCTAGATTTCCCCCCACAAGTTCCCTGTCTAAGGCGAATTTAGATACACGGTCTTTGCAGGAGGAGAGGTGATTTGACAAACCTGTCTGGAAAGGGGAGGCACCAGGATGAGCTTGGCTTCCACCGAGACTGAGCCCAGATGTTGGTATTTTGGGAAGAGCCAGATTATTCCTGGAAAATGTAATTCTTTGTGGGGATGGGGGGTGGGGAGAGGCACTGGGGTTGCCTTTGCAGCTGGGCTCCAAAAGCTTTCACCTATTAAACCTTTCTTGATCAGAGCGCAGGTTGTCTTCAAAACTGTAAAGTCAGCTGCACCGGCTATCGGGCATCATTTCCTGCCCTGGCAGACATTGCTAGTCAATCTAGATGCTGCTCAGCTCACATTTGAACTAAGAGCCTTTGGGGTTCTCTAGGGGACCACAGTCAAGTGATCAGAGCCGACATGAATGAGAAACCCACTCAGACTTCTCTTACTTTTATGCTCTGTGTTTCACGGTGAACTCTTTGATTCATTTTTCTACCACTGGCGTTTTGGAAGCATTGATAATGTGCTACTCGATTCTATCAAGCATCATCTTTTTCTCTATCCATGTGTGTTAAACATTGTTCCTTTCCACACAAATTTAAAGACCTGGGCTGCTTGGACTTTGTTTCCTACCACTTTGTAAGCTTCCCGATCTTTGTCGTGATGGATACAGACTGGGTGCTCAAGAATATTTGGTTGATTAATTACCTAAAGAATTAGGATTAATCACCTCAGGGAGTCCTTGGTTGATTAACCTAAGGAATCCAATAGAATGGAAGTCTGGGAAAAGTTTTGCTTGCATGGAACAATCCGAGGAAAGATTTGGACTATGGATAGTTGAGCCAACCCACAAGCCTTTATTACATGCTGGGGGTTTACTGCAGGCCCTGGGGTGCATTGATAATTAGACATGATCTTTACCCTCAAAAAATGTATGGTTTACTACCAGAGACAAAATAGCTCTGTGCAATTATAAGACATGTCAAAATACAAAAGTGCTGTGGACAAGGTTAACAGCTGAGCCCTTCACGGTGGAAAGGGGTAGTGAGATGGGAAATCATTCCATAGAGCTTCCCTCAAAGAATGTCAAAAAAAAAAAAAATGCAATGCCAATGGAATAGGAAAATCTTTTTTTTGTAATTGGAGCGTCCTATTTGACGGACCCTCAGCGTGACATGAGATTACAGATGCGTGAGTGCAGATTGAAATGTTAACCTTGGCTGTTTCTTCCTTATTTGCTTATCGGAGCTTGTCACAAATATTTCCTTGTGGTTTCACGGTTTTTCATGTCAGTTAGCACTGATTTTTCGGCAATGGAGCATCTTGGACTGAACTTTCTGCTCACCTCTGGCTGACTCACTTCTAGTCTGCGACTGCACCTCCCCTGTCTGCTCACCCCGAACCCCTACCACCTGCGTGGCCCCCGCAGTTCCTTCTCATTAACTGTTTTCAACATCACACCTTCAGCTCCCAAAGTGCAGAGTGCAGCTGTACAGCAAATATTTGGGGAAGAGGATGAATGAGGTATTGGTAGAATATAAATAATACCCAAATTGGACACATCTCAGCATCTGTTACGTGACTATTTGGAATTGATACAAGGGTTCTGTCCTGGGGTGTGTGTGTGTGAAATGCATGTACACAAATCTTAGAAATGCTATTTTTCTCTCTCCAATGGTGATTTAATTGGTTTTCTATTGTATTTTATTTTTAAAGATATTTTAGGCAAATTACTTTAATTGAACTTGTAGGCAAGAGCTCCATGTGTGGCCGGGAATAAACCTGTGTGGGATACAGGGCGCCAAGTGGGACGTCGCCTCCTCTGCTTCCTTCCTCCTCCTGATCAAAGTCACCTCCACTGACTCCTATTGGTTATTGAAAGGAGATTAATTACCCTGTTATCTCAGGAGCCTCCTAGAGTTTTATTTGAGCAAAAGAGAAGGAGATAGATGAGTTTGGGAGGGTTTCCGTTTTGTTTTTTAACTAGGTGCCATGCTGGGTACTCTTCAGGGACACAACTTTTTGGAAACAGGAAGTGGACTCGGCTCGTTTGATCTATCTGCTGAAGTATTGAACTCTTCTGAAAGTGCCTTTCTAGTGTGGCAGAAGATTCAGCCCGAAGGTAGCCCCTGTGTTTGTGTGAACCTCGGAGGCGGGCTTCCTTCCACGTCAGAGCAGCTGACCCCAGTGCCTTCCCTGGCAGGTACCTGTTTTTTGTGAAGCCGTAGTAGGATGTGCATCTATCCATCCCTCTCATTCTTCACCCTGCCTTCCACTGCAGAAAAAAGTCACACTGGGTCGGCCCCAGAGAGTGTCCCTGCTGCCGCACTGTGGCTTTCTCTGATCATCAGCCAAGACGGGGACTTTTCCCTTTCCCGCTGAGCTGCTGGAAGTTCAGATATGCTGGACTTTACACAAGGGCTTCATTTTGAAAACAAAGAATCAACTGAGGCACTTTGGGGGTAAAGACGTGGACTCAGCAACCGGGGCTGTTGTCACTGGGGAGAATCCAGAAGCAGGTGCTGGGTCCACGGTAGCTCCCCAGATCTCAGTGGAAGGATCTGAGGGTCCTTCTCCGGGGCTGTGCTGTTCCTGGCCTCTCCTCCTCTCCCCCGGCTTCCTTTCTTCCTCCGCTGTACCCTGGTCTTTGCTCAGCTTCCTGCCTTCTGTGGCTTGTCATCTCACCTTGTAACTGTCCTGCTCACACACTTCACGGCATAGCCGCAGCTTGTGACTTTTGATTGGCAATCCCACTTTCTGGAAATAAAGTTCCATTTAGGCACAGAAGAACTTATGCTTCAAAGAAATCTTCAGCGAAGCAGTTAAATCCTTTTGCACACCAAACATCGACCTGTTTGTGGAGTTAATAACGGGTCTCCAAGTAGATACGTATGTACTTCAAAGAGGTCTCAGAGAGGTCCGGAAGTTGGCAATGAAAGTGCTCGAGTTTCTGGACAGTCGGGGTGTAGAAGAGATTTTGGAGATGTGGGAGACGGTCTTGAGAAGGGGAAGTAAGGGCTCAAGAGTGAGACAGGCTGGATGGAGAATCAGGAAACCGACTTCCAAAACCAACTACGAAGATGGAGGTAAGTCTTCCGTGAGAGATTTGCAAGAATGAAAGGTGGTCTTCCCGTTCTCCCTTGTCTTTTCCTCTCCTCTGTTTACTTCTGTAATGATGGGCATTCCAGCCCGTCACATCGTGAGAGCGGATCTGACATCTCCAACTCTACCAAATTAAAAAGATTTTCCACATGATTACCCACTGAGTACCAAGTGCCAATCACTGGGGAAGTCGGGCTAGACAGACAGAGGCTGATTCCTGGCTCTTAAGAGTGTCCACCCACACAAGGAAGTTTTCTTTGGGAGGAATGTACTGAAAACACACGCACACATACGCGTACACACTTTCTCTACAGATTGTAGCTATTGCCTTGGCCTGAGCCCTGGTCTTTCCTCTATCATTGGGGTAAGAGTCCAATTCAAGAGGTCTGGAAATGGCCCTCCTTGATCCCGCAGCCCCCGTGTTCTGGTGGGAGCCTGGATCTTTGCTTCTTGACCCTGGAAGGACTTTGTTCACCAAGTCTAGATAACGCGCCTTGGCTTTATTTACTTTGTAGCTTACTGGATATGGTATAAAGGGAACAGTCACTTCGCATCCTTAAGAGATGGGGGCTGATGCTGTGAGCAGATTACCCTGGAGGGAGTTTAAACCTAATAACAGGAGGGAGGAATAAAGAGTGTAGGGACCATAGAACTCAGAACAGAGGAATGCGTTTCATCTTTATGAGACAAAACAGCAACAGGAGTATGTGGGGGAAGCCAAGGCTCAGACTGAGCAGGGAAGAGCTCTGTGGCTTCTAATGCCCTCCTGCCATCAGAGAGGCCCCCGCTCTCGGCCTGGACAAGGGCCAAGCTGCAGGGAGGGGCCCAACCTGAGAGCCACGACCTTGTCCAGCCCTGAGCAGAGTCGGCCAAAGAACTTCAAGGCTATACGGGTCTTTAAAGGTCACTGTCTCAATCCCCTGATTTGACAGAAACACAGGGAAAGAAGATAACACCTGCAAATCCATGCACACACCCCCAGCGGGGCCAGAGCGAGAATCCCACAAGCTGCCTGCTACCAAAAAATGAGTTTTTGCTTTAGATCCAAGATTTAAGAACCCAGAGGATAAAAACCAAGCCCTCATAGTCAAGTCATTGTTGAGAACAGGGTAGGGGTTTTTGTATCATATTGTCCTCCAAACTCCCCGTCAGACGTAGTGGTCCAAAGGCGGTCTCGAGCTTTGCTGGTGGCAAGTCTTGTTAGTCAGATAGGTAAGGTTTTAAAACAACGTGAATAGCAAAAACATTGAATAAAATGACATTCTCAACTTTTTATGGTTTCAAAATCATACTGTGCACTGGCTAGCACTCAAACCAGTTTCATCAAAAAGAGGTCTTTGCTGGCGTATGCAATCCAACCAACATAAAGGACAGAGGCCTATGTGAGCCTCCAAGGCAACTGGACACTCAGAGCTCAGGAAGCTTTCAAGCCGCCAGGGAATGACAATTTTATTCAGAGTAGTTTGCCCATAGCCTCTGAGTCTCAGTCTCATCTCCAGGCTTCTCCACTGAAGAGAACTTGGATTTCCCACTTTAGCTCAGGATAGAAAAGTCTTAAGACAAGGTTGCCCAACTCGGCTCACTTGCCCAGGTCTATTTTGTGATGAGCCCCTCTCGGCGCCCACCCCCAGCAGAGGGAAGATGCTGATTTGGAGGGTCCCTAACAGCCTCTAACAGCCTTTTTCTCACTTAGCCTCAGTGTTCTCGTTTCCAGAACTGTTTCTGTCCCAGGAAGGCTTCCTGTGTAGGTGTCAGGAAAGAGGGGTGGAAAATATTTTCTTTTTCATGCCATCTGTGATCAGGTGGTGGTGGCCACCCTCACGTCTGTCCTGAAGAATTCTAAGAGTAGCAAGAGGCTCGGTGCAGCGATTGATTGGTAATGTCTCCCACGGGTGTGGGAATGTAGAACAATGGCAAGTGTGCTATGAGTTAGTCATCCTTGTGCAAGGGGCCTTTCCAAGGGGCCTGAAAGTCGTTGAACCCAAACCAAGGGCACTGGGTGAATCAGCTATGATCTCTGCCTTCAGAGTCAAGTGGAAGAGACAGGTAATTAAGAGACTAATTACCACAGAGTGACAAGAGCCAAAGCTATTGATATGTATAAGGAACAGACTAACAGAAAAAAGGAAAGAACAATTTTTCTCAGGGCATAGATAAATTCTGATTACCTACACTGCTCAGGGGAGGGAAGCTGGAAGAATAATCACATTATCTTAAAATACATCATTCTATTTTTTCTCCAACATGTTTACCTGTCTGTCTAATTATGATTTCTCAGATTACTATTGAAGGACATTGCATTGCCCAAGTACGCAAGCCAGGTAAGAATTTATCCAGTAAGAGCTCTCCAAAAGATGACAGGTGCCACCACCCTGTGACTGTTTCCTATAAATGAACTTTTTGGAGTTTACTGATGGCTGTGCATATATTTCAAACTTACTTTGGAAAGAATATTCTAACAAAGTGGCATAAGGATACTAAGATCATGGCATTATAGTGTGACAAATTGGTTTTTTTTCCTCTCTACCCCTCCTTCCCATCAGAAATGACACCTGGGACTGTGGACAAGTCACTGGATTCTTGAGACAAAGAATCCTCACTTGATAACTACTTTGATAAGGCAGCTGGTATGGAGCAAGCCCTTGAGAGAGAGCCTGGCACACAGTAGCACGGCATAAAGGACGTCCATTACACGTCAGAAGTCACCCCCGTGCACAGATGTATGAGGGCAAGCTCTTAGTCATCCGTAAGATACACAGATCAGCGGCCCAGACACCTGGTCTCACACTGTGTCCTCACACTACTGCTGAGCCTGCCCCTGATCTTTCCTTTGCTCAAAGAATTTGTCTTTTATAAGCTCAAGGAAGAGACTCAAAAATTGGTTTCAGATTTTTAGCTACAATGGAGACTCAAGAGTCCATATTAGGCCAGGCGAGGTGGCTTGTGCCTATAATCCTAGCACTCTGGGATAGCTTGAGCTCACGAGTTTGAGACCAGCCTGAGCAAAAGTGAGACCCTGTCTCTACTAGAAATAGAAAAACTGAGGCAAGAGGATCACTTGAGCCCAGAGTTAGAGGTTGTTGTGAGCTATGATGCCACCGCACTCTACCCAGGATGACAACTTGAAACTCTTTCTCAAAAAAAAAAAAAAAAGAAAAGAAAAGAAAAGAAAAGAAAAATGAGTCCATTCTACCCAAATCTGTCCCTTCCTGCACTTGGGCCATGTCATGAGAACTCATGAATTTCAGCTGCCTGGCAGCATGTGGTAGACCCACCTTGGGGTCTCATCTCATCCTCCCTCCTCCCTGCCCCCGGGGAAACCAGGTGTGTGCTGCGCCCAGGGCACCTCCCTCTGTACTTGGCCAAAGCACAATGCTTTTGGCCCTGGCTTGTTTTCTCTTCAAAATTTTAAGCTCGTGAGTGCTTGTAGGGGAATTTAATCTATGATTTCTTTTAACTCATTTAACTCATAAAAATGTTGTTTCTAAAGAAGTAGTGGACACCTGAGAACCACTTTTTTTTTTTTTTTGAGACAGAGTTTCATTATGTTGCTCTCGGTAGAGTGCTGTGTTATCACAGCTCACAGCAACCTCCAACTCTTGGGCTTAAGTGATTCTCTTGCCTCAGCCTCCCAAGTCCCAAGCAGCTGGAACTACAGGCACCCACCACAATGCCTGGCTATTTGTTGT